>JANTPZ010154487.1:3856-19173 GCA_025593235.1 Vachellia pachyceras
ACGACTTTCAAATGTCATTAACGCATCTTTGTTATATGTGGTTGAACGAGAAAGTGCATTGTCCCCTCCACCATGAAAACAAAAAACAAAACGGAAAAAAATATTATCAGGAGCTTAGGTCGGCAGGCTGAATGAATGACCTCTTGCCCACTAGTTAGCAAGGGAATGTGGTTATGAGAAACTTCTTTATCATAATTTGGAGCACCAATCTCCTCTGACCGCCCATATGCCATGTGCCAACTTAGCATGCGCTCTGAAATTTTTTGCTTTTGGGTCTGATTCTCTGAATCATAATTCAGGTCACTAGTACCACCATCAGCAACACCATCATCCTCCCCATATCAAGGGAGTCTAACACTCTGTAACCATCATGATGATATGAATATAGTGTGACCTCCTTTCTCCATCCCTCTCTTTTCCCTTCTCTCCTATTCTCTCCTTCCCTCCTTCTCCTACACTCACCGTATCAAAGAGTCATCAAAATTAACAATCAATAGACAACATTTTATAGAGTCTTCTACCTTTGTGTCTCTTGTACCGGGTTTTGCACTGGGGGCAAGACTGATTTCCATCCTTCCTTTCATACTCATAGCATGGCCTGCAAACCGGAAAAGCGCAAACATCACAGGCAATGAATGGTTCACCATCCACAGTCTTCCCGACATTATCACCACATATCTGGCACACTTGACCACCCAATGCCGTCTTTGGTTTTGCCTGATCACATATGCATAACCACAACTAAGTTAGTAAACCATGTGTTGAAACTTAGGGTTATTGAGAATGAATCAACACATAATTGCAGCCAAACAATGAATAACTTAGTAATATTTGAGGAAACAAATGGAAAATATATAGTAATCTCACCCCAGCTTCCCGTTCTGACTCCATAAGCTACTACTTTTCTCAAAGGGATCAAATGATAGTCCAAGCACAATGAGTGATATAATTGCAAAGACGGTCAATTGGGAAGCATCCACTCTTGCAGAAATGGAAGCAACCCCTTTCGTTCCTGTACGGAAGAAAGCTCAATCAGACCCTAAAACAGCTTTCTAACTTCCAGCACGCAATTTCAACGGTTTGCAAAAGTGAAAAAGTTTAGATCTTTGGAGTTATGTTCAATTACAGAGAAATGTCAAGCGAACAAAGCGAAACATGAGATTCTAAACCACAAGAGAACCTTTATGCATGACTGAAATAACAAAGTACTTTCCCACTAAAAAAATAAAAATGTTGATTTTCCCTTGAAATTTATTTCGCAAACAACATTCATCCTCACTCAAGCCTCAACTTCTGGCTTACGTTAAACCTTAAAAAGTAGGCTCGAATTTCATTCCCTAAGTTTCCCAGCAACCAAGCATTTCAGTATTGCCCTTTAAAGGCGCTACTTGCCTCCAAAAAGCGGACTTTATCACCGATCGTCCGCAAAACAGATAAAAGAGCCAGATTCTGGGAAACCCCTGATGGATTTTTCGACAATGAAGCCAAATCAACGAAAAGAAGGAGACAAAGAGAGTAGAGTTATCCTAGCTAGCAATTCTTATCAAGAACTGAGATAGGCCGTTCATCAGGAGTCAATCAAAGACCAATACCCACATTGAAAGGGGAATCATAGATACATGGCTTACCCTTCTGTAGAGATGAATGGAAAGGAAATCTGGAAATCTATAATATATATATATAGGAACGGCTCAGAGCATGGCGAGTTGGAGACCAGACCGCCGACAGCTTTGATAATTAGACAGAGTGAGCAGGGAAGGTGAGAATAAAAACACATCTCATACATAATCCATATCTTTCTTCCCCAACATTTATTCTCTTAAAATTAAAAAATTAAATTTTTATCTATTTTTTATTAGATTATTAGATACTCCTAGTAGTGCTATATTTTGTTGTACTTTTTATTTTAAAAACTTGTTGAGTACCTACAAAACTAAAAGAATTTAATTTTTGGGAAATTAAAGACACTGCCGAAATGTGAGCTGTTGCCCTGCAAGCGTGTGTGTGGTCCTTTGTTGGCTAACCAAATCTTGCCACGTCACTCACATTATGTAACGTTACACGGCTTTGTCGTCATCATCATTGAATCAAAACTTTTTCCATAAACTTCTTGTTAATGAAGAGGGCAAAAAAAAAAAAAAAAGACATGTAAGTGGGGTGGGTGGGTGTGTAATGTGTGTATGTATGAGGTAATAAGAGGAAAAGGAATAAAGTTTATGGAAAATTCATTTTTACTCTTTGTGGATTATGCACTTTTTTGTAAAGTTCTATGATGTTTGCGTCCAACATAGGTGTTTGTATGGAGTTTTTTTTTTGGGTTAATAAAGATAGGTTTTTTTTATTAATTTCATTTTGTATAAAAATGCTTTAATTTATGGTTTAAAATTTAATTCTCTTCATAAGATTTTAATTATATTATTTTGGTTTCATAAGTCTTTTTTTTTAATTTTACCTACCCTTCAACATGTTACCTAAAATTAATTTTTATTTAATGAAATTTAATTAATCCTTTCATATTCTTAAGTTATAAAGTAATTATTAAAATTTTTTACTTGAGAATGGCTTGAATTTTAAGGAAACAAACTATAAAAAAAAATAGGGAGAATGTCCTTTAACGAACTTGTTAAGAAATTATTGTTACTTTACTCCTTCGAAAGATTAACAATTATAACATATTATATATTAATAACTTTTTTTTAAAGTAGGGATCAAAATGCTTATAAGTCATTGTGTGCATGTTTAGCAAATATTTTCCCCAACAGTGTACATAAATCAAGATAAAAGGCGTATTGAGATCCGTAAAAAACATTTTAAAATTCATAAAAAAAATTCGAAATCCATCAATTTTTCTTGGAATCCGTAAACTCGTTTCTCCCAACGGATTCCCAAACACGGAATCCGTTGGAAAGAATGAGTTACAAATTCATATATGATTTTACGGATTTTGATATGCTTTTATGGATTTCAAAATAATTTTACGAATTTTGAGATGCTTTTATCTTCACTTGCGATTGTTTTCTAAACATGCAGTCATTCTACCCAAATAAATAATAGGTCCAGAAATCAATCCTGGATTCGTCCCCGACGATATACAATCAACTAAAATAACCCCATTAAACGTATATGATCAATCTAAAATTCTAAATAACATGAGAAATTAAAATGATCATATAAAAACATATTAAACAAAAATTACAAATAAATAATAATTAAACTATATTTAACTGCACAAAGAGTGTTTTTATGATATCAAACCCTTCAACATATACATGATAATAAAAAATATAATTTGAAAATCTGCATTAGTAAATTAAATCTAATATATTACAGAAAGATTCAAGTGATTAACGATACTAGCTAGAAGTTTTAAAATATAAGGATTAAAGCTATTTTTAATCTACATTTTCTTAGATTACTTGCTGACTTGCTGTTTCTCTCCTTTTTTTCGAGAACATCCTACCTATGAATATATATTTTATGCAACCATCAAATTATTTTATTAAATTCACAAAGAAAAAATATTTATAGATTCATCAATATTAATAACTATCTTTACCAATATTATATGGTGAGTACGATGCAAATGAGGTTTATTCTAAGGTTCAACGGAAGGAAGTTATTTATGAAAATGTCCCAAGAGTTGTTAATGGTAGCTGCTCCATGTGTCAATGGTGCTCCTCGACTTGTCATTGATAACTCTTAAAACCTTTTCATAAATAACTTCCTTCCATGAGACCTTTAAATAAATCTCCCTAACTAATAAGACGATCTGGGTGTGTTTTCAGCCAACGATCTTTTAACACATGAGCTCCTTCATGTTACAATCAAACATATTTTAATCATTCACGACAACTAAGTGCATGTTTGAGAAGAACTTTTTTCCAACAATATACGCAAGTTAAGATAAACTCATCTCGAAATCCATAAAAATCATCTCAAGATCCGTAAATTCTTCTTAGATTCCATAAATTCTTCTTGAAATCTGTAAACTCCTTTCTCCCAACGGATTCCCAAACACGTGTTATTTTGATGAAATCTTGATGGGATATGATTTTGATGACATGTCTAAAAAAAAAAGTTGTAATGCAGTATCTAAAAATACATATCTGAAAAAAGTCGTAATGAAGTATTTAAAAATTCAAATTCAAATTCAGGAAAGCATATTTATTGAAAGGGTTGTAATCTAAATGCTGTTAACTTAACAGAGATTAGCATATGGGTATTTCCATGGAAAATGAATTATCAAAGTAGGGCTCATCACTAATTGGAGCAAGAGCTTGCTCTTGAAACAATAATCCAAAAGATTAATAATTAATTGGATCTGATTTTAATGTTCATTGCACTGTAAAATAACTATCAGCTTGTTTTAATTTGATTTTCACAACTCAAATTTAAGATTTAATTGTTGTATGTGTGTGTATTTAATTAAATTTAAAACATCCAAATATTAGAGCATTAAAAAAGAATAAGATCAGTAATCAAATATAAATATGATTAATAAGTGATTTTTCTTAACTTTTTTATCTATCCAGCACATGTATCTGCCACACAATTTCATGCGCAAGGTGTTTCGTCTCTCTCTCTCTTTTTTATCTTTAATGGTTATTTTTGGACAAGTGACTAAGAATCGAAATTCTATATATTTAGTTAAAAAATGACTATATATATAGAGTATGCAAATATTAAAAAATAATATGCGTGTGCAACGAAAATAAGAAGTTTTATGCAATTTCAATGTATTGCATCACAAATATAAATATATAAAGTAATATAATTATCCAGGATTGAAAACAATTTCAAATCATAAATATAAAATTAATTAATTTTGAAGTGTATATATATAAATATGAGGATTATATTACTTCCACAATAATGAAGGCCAATTTCTTTGAAAAAATTGAAGCAGGTAATCTGATAGTTGACCTTTTCATGCATGTTGTAATATCTAAATTGTTAAATCACTAAAAAAATGTCACTTAACGACGGAAAAATCCATTGTTAAATGGTTATTTTTTATCTAAAAATTTTCATTTAACGACCCTCGTTTTAACGACGGGAAATAGCCATTTAGTGAAGGAAAATATTTTTCTAGTAGTGAATTATCAGTCTGATTTTATTTGTTTGTCTATGTTGAGCCATTTCTCTTAGCTACTACTATGAAGTGGCACTTGTATCTGTGTTTTAATATCTGTCTTTAATTAAAAAAGCAGTCGTTATTGTGGCAATAAAATGAAATAAAGTGTTAACGTGAAAATTTTGTACTATTATTGTGCAAATAAAATACATATTTTTGGAGGGACAATAAGCACTCTAAAATTTTTTTTGAGTGATACATCACATATTTTCAAAATTAAAGCAGTATTATTGTCCTTTTTCACCAATTAACTGTTAAAAAACGACATTAGTTCCACCCGTTTTGGGAGATTTATATTTAACATCACTTCATAATTTTTTAGGGTATCCATACCATAGCTCATAACTAGAATTAGTATATACGTTTATGAAATTTTAATTATTTGTAACGTTAGCACAACAAAGAAAAAGAAAATATCAGATATACTGACATTAGTAGAATTAAAAATTGAAAACTTTATATTACTTTAATTGAACATATCATTTTTTTTAAATTAATAAACCAAAATATCAGGCATACCGCATGTAACTAAACATCACCTTTCGTGACAATAATGTCAAACCAAATATAAATAAAATTATAACCAAAATCAATAATTGAGTGCAAGTAATTATAGTTAATTCAATTCCCTCAACTTCAAACTATTTATTGGTAACGGCCTTTTCAGATATCTTGTCAAGTCTTGACAGTGTAATTGTAAATTACGAAATCTGATGGTGACAATTCTATTGTGTGTGTGGGCCATTTTCAATTTGGAAGAACGTTTTTAAAAATTAAACCCACGTTTAACGATATTTTTTTGTAAAATGAGATAATCTGCTTCATATATTTACCCCGACTTGCGTAAAAGTATTTTTCTACCCCATTCTTAAATGGGTACAGTGTGTGTGAATGGGCGAACATTTTCAAAAATGAAAATGGAAATCAGGTGGAAATGTTTAGCATTAATTAAAGTGTTGCAGTTAGTGGAATGGATTAATTCTTTGCACTCAGTGAATCAATGCTCGAATATATGCCTATGATTAGTGGTTGATAGTGTTTCGAACAGATTGTCTCAAGTAGAAAGATACTGAGCTTGTTTGAAAATGCGGTGGAGAAGTATTTTTATATAAGTCGAGATAAATATGATCTATCACAACATGACGATCAAATGCTCATATTTTTAATCGGAAGATGTAGCAACATTTAGTGCCCATAATATCTCAAATATGATTACAAGAATTAAAAAGGTTTAATTACAAGGGTTATGAAATAAAAATAGCCATGTACTTCTCTCAAATGCGCGTTCGACATCGGGTATGTTTGGAAGCACGGTAGAAAAGTGTTTTTATATAAATCGAGGTAAATGTGTGAAAAAAATTATCTAATTTTATAAAAAAATACTTTTAAAAGAAATTTTAAACTCACAAAAAATGTTACCAAACATGACCATCATATGTTTTGTTTAGAAGTAAAAGTGTGCGTTAATTAATTGGATAAAAATACCACATCACAAGGTTACAGTGGAGACGCTGAAAGATTTCCACCGGAGACAACTAAAGATTCTCGCCGACTCTGGCCCTGACTTGATCGCATTCGAAACCATTCCAAACAAACTTGAAGCTCAGGCATATCTATATATAATCTCATGGGTCACGACTTCAATTTATACAAGTTCTAATTCAAAGTCTGACGAAAATTTTCTGGAAATAATCAACCAGAAGTTTAAAGTTAGTCATAGATTTACTTTATGCTGTACAACATGTTTTTTTTATTTGCTTGGATTTATTTATTTAATGGAGGCATATAGGCGGAACTTCTTGAGGAAAAAGAAGGGATAGAACTTCCTGTGTGGTTTTCTTTTAGCTGTAAGGATGGAAGCAATATGGTTAGTGGTGATTCCATATCGGTGTGTGCCTCCATCACTGATTCATGCGAGCATCAATTCCAGACAACTATTTTTGGGATCACAGTGCAATTCACTGCGGTGACGATGAAGGGAAGGGACTAGTGAGAGATGAAAGCCTTGGGAGGTTTAATGAGAGAGAGAGAGAGAGAGAGAGCAGAAGAAGGTAGATTCGAGTAGCACATGGGAGAAAATAACGAGAGAGATAGAGAGTAACACGAGACAAAATAATGTGGCACCCACTGAATTTAAAATTGATGTCCGTTTGTCTCTAATTTTGACATGATTCGATTGGTAAAGCGGTGGAGAAGTATTTTTACCATTTATAAGGTAAATATGTGAAGAGATTATCTCGTTTTGAAAAAAAAACACTGTTGAACGTGCTTTTGGAGTGTTGAGAAACTTTCCCAAACACCCTTTAAGTTCATGGACTTTTTGCATAAAAAAAAGTTTATAGTAAACCTCCCAATGTAAGAGCTCGGTTACCTATAAATTACAATCAAGTTTATTGAATATAATGTAAATTTTGATTATTACATAATGTTTTGGAGTTGAAATTGTTACAAAATTTTGAAGGTATTACTATTTAATGAGTCTAAAAATAGCTACAAAAGTTTCCTCCTATATTTTATTAATTTAATGTAAGGTAATGTTGGAGAGACTTGAGGAGAGCTAATAATAGAACGAACAACAACTTTACACAATTTTAAGGTTTATTGTGCTGTTCTCTTTTCAACAAATATATTACTGGAAAAGTACTTAACTTAAAATTTTTCACAAAAAATCTATTCGATTCAAGACAAATCTTTTTTTTTTCATTTATTTTTTGTTTCAACAACATAGATTCAAGGATATCTAAAATCGGCTAAAAATTATTCATGAAATACAAGCACATATAAACTTAAGAGGAAAAACGAACAGGAATTAAAACTAGATCATTTTTCCTTCCTACCGTGGGACCAAATGATTCATCCATGTCCAATTCCTCTCGCCCTTTTCCCTTTGGCAGTTTCCAATCAAAATGGTAGAGTAAACTGGAAAGCGACAACTCTAAAATAGGTGTAGCAAATGTAAGTCCGGGACATATTCTTCTGCCAGCACCAAATGGGATATACTCAAAGTTTGAACCTTTGAAGTTATAATCAATCTCTGTATCAAGAAACCTCCTTGGTTCAAACCTTTCTGGATCATTCCAATTTTTAGGATCTCTTCCAATGGCAAATGCATTAATGATAATCCTTGTCTTAGGAGGTATCACATACCCATTGATTTCACAACTCTCAAAGTTCTCTCTTGGAATCAACAATGGCGCAGGCGGATGTAGCCTCAGGGTTTCTTTGATGACAGAACTTATATATTTTAATCGGTGAAGTTCTGATTCATCCATGTATCCCTTGTTTCCATAAACTCTTCTTACCTAATGTACAACCAATAATAGGATCTCATGTGTAAGTCAACTCATCAATAATTTTTTTGACCAACTCATCAATAATTTCAAATTTATAAATCAATATGAATAAATAAATAATATTCATGGACACTAGAAGTCATATTTATATGCACACACAACTCACAAAGGCATATTGTAAAACATTCAAATTTCTAGTTGTAGCTATACCTCTTCTTGTGCCTCTTTCATAGCCTCTGGGTTTTTGAGCAATTCTGACATGGCCCAAATTATTGTTGTTGCTGTTGTTTCTGTACCAGCAAAAAAAATGTCCTGAGAAAGAATTCATACAATTGGTTAGAGAAATGTGTGTGAAAAAAGAATTTAAACAATTTAAATATGATAAAGTGAAGACGAAGACTAACTTTAAGAACAGCTTTAATCTTCTCGAGAGATAAAGGGATCTCAAAGTCATTATCCTTTTGAATCCTAAGAAGAACATCAACTAAATCATCCTCGGACTCTCCAATATGATTTCTTTTCTTTTCCATGTGGTCTCTGATGATGTCATCAAACACCTTATCTCCATCTTTGTGCAACTTTCTCATCTGATCTCTCGTCCCAGTGATGACACTAATGAATTTTAGAGAAGGATAGAAATCAGAAATTGATAACCCAGAACTCAGCTTTACCTGTTTCTCCATATTTTCCAAGACTTGTTCTACGTTCTTTGTCTTCTTCCCAAAGGCTGTCCTCGTAACTACGGAATTTACGAGTGTGTAGACTTTTCTACTAAGGTTCAACACAGAGCCTTTATGTTCAGAGATGTTCCTTATAAGTTCTGATACCTCCTGTTCTCTAATCCTTCTGAATGATTGAACTCTCTTTGCTGAGAAAAGCTCTAAAGTACAGATCTTTCGAAGTTGCCTCCAATAATTTCCGTACGGGGAAAAAGCTATGTCTGTGCCATTGTAACATAAGACTTCAGAGGTAAGAGTTTCGGGTCTATTTGCGAAGATCTGATCATATGTCTTCATTATTTCTTTTGCATATTCTGGTGAAGACACTACTATATGAGAAACGTATCCAAGTTGAAGGTGCATGAAGGGGCCGTACTTGCTTGAGAGGTTTGCGAGAGAACGATGAGGTAAAGAGCCAGCAAGCTGGTGGAGGTTTCCGATGAGAGGTAATTTCCATGGACCTGCACGTAGGGTTTTGATGGATTTCTTGGAAGAAGATAGCCTGTGAAAGAGAAAGAAGAAGCAGAAGAAAGTGAAGAAGATGATGGAATATGAGGTTTGTACCTCCATATAGTCGCGTATGTATTGAAAGAATATCAGTTGTTAAAGCTAGGTGTGAATTTTTGTGCCATCAAGTTATGCCTTATATAGGCGTGAATAGAAATTTTTGATTGGACAGAGATCGACTTTATTGTTGTTTTTTCCTTTATTTGTTTTTTTAAGAGACGTATATCTTCACGCAACTGACTTTCGGGAGGTTTATTTAAAACATATATCATATTATAAATAAAATTCCGCAATAGGTCTCTATAATATTCATATAGTCAATACAATTAAAGGCTGCCATGAGTTTTTTATTAAAATTATTTTACCCAACTTTCAGATCACAATCATAAAACAAATACAAATTTACGCTAAAATTAAATAATAAGTTATTTTATGTGGCTTTTAAATCATAAAAGTTGTCAATAAAAAGTGCTTGGAGATGTTGGTGCGTGCGCCTATATATATATATATATGTGTGTGTGTGTATATGGATCGAATTTGAAATGTAAAAAATATTTCAACTATCTTCATTAAAATATCAACACTAGAGCCCACAACGATGGGCACGTATGTTTCCATCTACCATTCTTACTTAGTTCCTTAATAATAGTCTGATGTGTTATCCAATTCCAATAATTGACACAAAAAAATAAGATAAATTAAGGACATAATTATTAATATAGTCGAATGTGTCGGTTTGATGTTGTAGTAACTTAACAATTATTCACATAACTCTCTCCTCTTACAAAGTAACCTCATCTTACCTGACTTGCTAAATAGCCAAATCTTTGATTAACATTTTACCTTAACCCTATGCTTGGATGGAGAGAAAATGAGGGAGGAAAGAAAATTTGGAGAGAAAATGGGGGAGAAATGAGTTTTCCCCTGCTTGGATAGGAGAGAAAAAGTGGGAGGAAAGAAAAGTTGGAGAGAAAATGGGGTGTGGATCCCACCACATTTTCTCCACAACTTTTCTCTCCACACATGGAGAGAAAATGGAGAGAAAACTATTTTTCCCTTTTTACCCACATACTCTTTTATTACTTTTTCATTTTAACTAATTAAGTTTAACATGTAACTTTTTTAAAATTCTGAATATGATTTTCTTTTTTTAAAAGAATAAGATTTAATATATATTCTAATATCTAATTTATTTTTAATTGCTTACTAAAACTTTACAACCTTAAAAAATATAATATATTCTTATATAAGTTAGGTTGTTTTGAAATATAATAACTGAAAAGATATTTTTAATAAATAATTTGATTTTAAATTATTTAATGATATTACTGTTAATATAATTTTTTCATTATCATATTTAATTTAATATTATACTTTACATATTTTAAGGATGTTTTACTTGTTACTATTTATTAAAAGATTTTTATTAAGAATATTTTAATCATTCAACCATTTGCCCATTTTCTTTCCTCCCTATTTTCTCTCACCCATCCAAGCAAGATGGGTGATAACATTTTCTCTTCACTTTTCTCTTCTCTCCATTTTCTCTCCTCCCATTTTCTTTCCTCTCAACTTTTCATCACATCCAAGCGGAGCCTAAGAGAGAGTCAATTGATTACGTTAAAAAAAAAATTTGCCATGAGGCTAAATATCCCTCCAATGGGATACATAACATAAGACCCGTTTGAAAACACAGTAAGGAAGTACTTTTACGTAAGACGAGATAAATATGTAAATGAGATTATCTTATTTAACGAAAAAACACTATTAAATATATGTTGAGTCAGACAAGCACATGGTCTAATAGGTTCACAGTGGAGATTCTTACGTCAGAATTTGTTACAACCAGAAATTCTATGGTATGCTTGAATCTTTGGTTTGAACATCTCTGGATCTCTTCCAATTCTTGGAGGTTTCCAATTACGATCTCTCAGAGCCAGTGCATCCGCCTCTGCCGTCAGCTCACCCTTCCCTCCGGCAGGTCTCCGATGGCCCTGAGGCTGGAGGATTTTTTTTTTCCTGAAAGTTAACTATAGTTTTTTAAGTACATATAATGTTTTGGAGCTGAAATGGCTACAATATTATCTGATGAGTTAATATGGCTTATAATGTTACCACTCTGTTTTTGTGTTGGGGGATGCATATTTTTTTTTCTCTGATGCTGCAACTGAGATCACATATCTTCTCGGATGAAGAAAACCAGAAACAAAGTTAAAAAAAAATCACTTTCTGACTCAGTTAATGTCAATAATTAGTATTCGGGGACTCTAATATATACTGCAATTTTCTTTAAAAAATACTTTAAAATTGTGTAATTTTTCTTTTCTTTTTAGAGGTACGTAATTTCCATGGCCTGATTTTTTTAATCACCACTTTTGAGGGTGTGAATTATATTTATCATTTTTAATGGGTTAAAAAATTTATTTAGTAGTATAAAATATTTTTTTCATGTGTATCTACCACTTTTTGTGATTCATCTAACACTTATACGTATTTTTTTATGTACGTCTAATACTCTAAAATATTTTATGATTCATTCAACACTTTAAAGTATTTTTATATTAGCACTCAACATTCTAAAATAATTAACTATTAGAGTGTTGGACGTATATGAAAAACACTTCAAGATGCTAGATGAGCCAAAAGATAGTGAAGGTGGAGAGAAAAGTGGAAAAGAAATTCAACCTGTTTGGGAAAGCATTTTCCTCACGTTTGCACAACGTTGTATACAAGTTGATATAAAATTTATTTCACATGCTTACCTCGACTTACGTAAAAACTCTTCTTTACCGCTTTTCTAAATAGACCCATTATGAGTTAAAGAGCCAATTGGTGTAGGTTTCCTTTTGAGAGGCAATTTAGTGGGTTTCTCTGAAGAAGATACCTAGGATTATAGAATATGGGATATTTGTCTCCATGATTGTGTATATATCAAAAGAATGGTAATTAAAACTCCAAGTGTGGGGTTTTGCGTTGTCAAGTTAATTATCATATATGCCTTTGGTATATATAGATGTGAATTGTAATTTTTTTTAAACGATAAATATTCACCTATTAAAAGTAATTTTATATAAAGCATATCAAGTGTTAAATGTGGTTATCTTTTTTAAAAAGGATTTAAATTTTGATTCATCATGTTATAAATAATCAACCTCTGATTAAACTCAATTCCATTATATTTGAATTGTAAGTTATAACTACATAAAGATCGACTTTATGAATTTTTTTTTGTTTGACGTATATTTCATGCCATTGGCTTGATGTGTTTGAATAAGGTTTATTTAAAATTTTATATTATATTATAAATAAAAATTCCACATCGTCTCTATATATCATATTCCGTAATGAGTTGGAATAAAAAGCTGCCCAGTGTTTTAAGAAATTATATTATACCCCAATTTCAGATCACAATCATAAAAATTGTATTAAAATTAATGGGCATGTTATTAATTATGTGTGGCTTGTCCTTGAATCATAAACAACGTCAGTGAGAAGTGATTGGAGATATCGGTGAAAAATATATTCAGTCTGAAATGTCAATATTTCAGCCATTTTCATTAAAGCATCAGACACTTGAGCCCTACAAGCACATGGCTAGATGCAAGCATGGTTAGCTTGTAAATTTTGACTGGGGAGTTTCTCCCTCTCAACATTTTTTGTTGAAACTGAAAGGTCTGATCGCATATTTCATTTTTATACTCAAAATCAATTTGTGCTTTGTAGGCACACAAATGTTGTAAATCAATCGTTTCGTTTGGCAACGCGATATAGAAGTACTTTTATGTAAGTCAAGGTAAATATGTGAAGGGGATTATCTCATTTTACGGAAAAATACTATTGAACGTACTTTTAAGTATAAATTAAGTGTTACCAAACAAGCAGAATGAGTCCCCTACCACTAGCGCTATTTGCTTTTCTCCCCGTCTGTACCCTGTGCTGAGGAGAAAGCGTGCCTCATGATTTGAAATTTTATTTGCAAAGGCTGGTTGTAAAAGATAAAATTATTTCGGTTAATCAGACCTCAGGCCCGTGTGCCAGCCCTTGGCCTGTCACCCCCCTAGCCGGGCAGGATTTTTGGCTGACGGGTCTGACCCGTATAGGCTTGGGCCTGTGGCTGGCGATTCCAAATTACAGGTATACTTTTTCAGACTCGTTAAACATTAATACCTTCAATATATTCGAGTGTAAGACGGGCAAATACTAATGTGCAACATAGATTTGAGTGTGTGTCTAATTAAGACTGGCCAACACATTATTCAGGTAATAACAACATAAACTTAAGGGGAATAGCTAACAGGAACTAAAATCAAATCGTTTTTCCTTCTTATCGCCACACCAAAGAACTCGTCCATATCCAATTCCTCAAGCCTCTTCCCTTTTGATAGTTTCCAATCAAAATGGTAAAGTAAATTGGAGAGTAACAATTCTAAGACAGGTGTAGCAAATGTGAGTCCAGGACATATCCTTCTTCCTGCACCAAATGGGATATACTCAAAGTTTGAACCTTTAGGGTTGTAATCAATTGTTTTGTCAAGAAACCTCTTTGGTTCAAACATCTCTGGCTCATCCCAATATTTGGGATCTCTTCCAATGGCCCAAGCATTGACGACAATCTTTGTCTTAGGAGGTATCACATATCCATTAATTTCACAGCTTTCACTATTCTCTCTTGGAATCAACAATGCTACAGGTGGATGTAGCCTCAGAGTTTCTTTGATGATTGCCCTTGTGTATTTTAATTGGTGCAGTTCTGATTCATCTACAAATCCTTTGCCTTCATAGACTCTTCTTACCTAATATAGAGCCAATAATAATTATCAGGTATAAGTCAAGTCAATAATTTCAAATTTACCTAGTACACAAGTTGTCTCTTATATGGATTAAACGGGGCATGTTAAACAGGATTTAAGAGTGTGTATATAAAAACCAATTTAGAAAATTAGCTGCCTTTTAGTCCAGTTGTTCAATTAGTTTAGAAAATAACTTTTTAGATTGGTTGCGGTTTTAAAAGGATATTCTTTAGACTGGTTGCGACATTATACGATCAAAAAAGTTGTTATTTTAGATAAGCTACAACAGCTAGCAACCGGTGTAGAAAGAGTGATATTTAAATGCAATCCACAAAATAATGATACAACATTCAAAATTCTAGCTGTAGGTATACCTCTTCTTGTGCCTCTTTCATAGCCATTGGGTTTTTGAGCAATTCTGACATTGCCCAATCTGTTGTAGTTGCCGTTGTTTCCGTTCCACCAAAGAAAACGTCCTGCAAAAGGAATTCATATATACAACTGATTAGAGGAATTATATAACATTTAATATGATAAAATGCACACGTCCAAACACTAACTTTAAGAACAGCTTTAATGTTGTCAAGAGATAAGGGGATTTCAAAGTCATTATCCTTTTGAATCCTGAGAAGAACATCAACTAGATCCTCTGCTTCCTCTCCAACATTATTTCTTTGCCTTTCTTCGTGGTCTCTGATGATGTCATCAAACACTTTATCTCCATCGTTTTGCAACTTCATCATTCGAGCTCTCGTCCCAGTGATAACACTGATAACTTTTAGCGAAGGATATAAATCAGAAATTGATAACCCAGAGCTTAACTTTACCACTTGCTCCAAATTTTGTAGGATCTGTTCTACGTTCTTTGTCTTTT
>JANTPZ010154489.1:8918-25945 GCA_025593235.1 Vachellia pachyceras
CCGGTCAAAGGTGACTTTTGACTAGGTCAAAGCTTAGTGACTTTCATGCAGGAATCCATGATGATCTCAGGTCAAAGGGCATTGTGACGTGATCACATGAGATAAGCTAATGACTTAATCCATGCAGCTTTCTCATAGCGGGTCGGTCCAGCACCTTGTACTCTTACAAGTGCCTATGACTTTGACTCGTATCTCCATACCTTATCAAAGTCATACTGGTTTTACCTTATCTACGCTCCTGCATAGAAAACCAACCAGGGACATTTAAGACAATATTAATAATTCGTCTATAGATGTAATTATCACAACTAACATGCAAAATATATGATAATTAAAGGGAGAAAATACATTAAAAGAAATAATGTGCGAAGTATAATGATTGGCCTAGGGCACAATTTCCAACATCCTCCACTTGCACTAGGTACAATCATTAATTAGTCTAATTCCCATTGTCCTAACATGACCCTCATGTTTTGCTTGTGCAAGCGGCTTGGTAAGAGGATCAGCAAGATTATCTTCTTCGGGCACTTTGCATATTTTGATGTCACCTCTATCATTAATTTCTCTGATAAGGTGAAAACGCTTGAGTAAATGTTTGGTCCTTTGGTGTGACATGGGTTCCTTTGTCTGAGCTATAACACCGCTATTGTCACATAACAAGTCTATCGGATTTATGATGGTAGGAACCACCCCCAGTTCAGTAATGAACTTTCTGATCCAAATAGCTTCTTTTGCTGCATCCAATGCTGCTATATACTCGGCTTCCATTGCAGAATCAGCTACTGTACTTTGCTTAGAGATCTTCCAGCTTACCGCTCCACCATTCAACAGGAATACGAATCTTGACTGCGATCTAGAGTCATCTTGGTCAGTTTGGAAACTTGCATCTGTGTAACCAGTTACACAGAGCTCATCATCCAAACCACCGTATACCAAGAATAAATCCTTAGTCCTTCTTAAGTACTTAAGGATATTCTTGACAGCAGTCCAATGACCCTCACCTGGATCCTGCTTGTATCTACTAGTCATACTCAAGGCGAATGAGACATCCAGTCAAGTATATAACATGGCATACATAATGGATCCAATAGCCGAGGCATATGGAATCTTACTCATGCGATCTCTCTAATCCGGTGTTTTAGGACACAGATCCTTTGAGAGAAGGATGCCATGAGACATGGGTATGTACCCTCTCATTGAATCATGCATACTGAACCTATGCAGTATTTTATCTATATAAGTACTCTGACTAAAGCCTATAAGCCTCTTGGATCTATCTCTATAGATCCTGATCCCTAGGATGTAAGTGGCTTCACCCAAGTCTTTCATTGAAAAGGACTTTCCTAACTAAGACTTGATACTCTGCAAGGTAGGAATATCATTTCCAATGAGTAGGATGTCATCAACATAAAGCACCAGGAATACAACTGTGCTCCCACTGACCTTCTTGTAAACACAAGGTTCATCCATGTTTTGAATGAAGCCAAACTCTTTGACTTCTTCATCAAAACGATGATTCCAACTCCGTGATGCCTGCTTCAATCCATAAATGGATCATTGAAACTTGTATACCTTACCAAAGTACTTTGAACGCATAAAACTGTCAGGCTGTGTCATGTATACATCCTCAAGTAGCTTTCCATTAAGGACATCCATCTGACATATTTCATAGTCATAATATGCTGCAATGGCAAGAAAAATCTTGAATGATGAGTGATTTTTGTAATTCAAATTAACTGTTGTACTGGAATTCTTCCTTGGATCAGTACTTTGAAGTTACAAAAGAACTGAATTGCAAAAAAGAGCTGCAATTTGAACACTTTTGACCAGAATTAGTCCCCTTATTCTATCTTCTCTTCTAACATAGAAGTTTGAAATTGAAAATCTGAATTGGTTGATGCCTTGGCCATGATATGAATTTCTTGAGCATATTTGCTAAGGTTGTAAACAATTTGATATTTTTGTAACAAGACACAAAGCTGGAAGATACTTGCTGTTATAAGGTTTAAAGTGCTGGAAAATTGTTATTGAAGAAGCTGAAGCCATATTCTGTGATGTGTGATTGAGTGCAGCCATAACTAGCTTGTGTTTACTTCTCACAGCTGTAGCTACTAAGTTGCATCACGTGGAGTTTGGCTTATTTCTCAAATCTTCTTGGAAGTGTGACATTTGTGTTGTGATTAGATTGTTCTAAAAGGAGAGAGCAAGCTTTTGAATCTGAACTTGATGTGTTTGCTTTTATCACTACTTTTGTTTGAGGGACTCTTGGAACAACCTTATTTTGTGAACCCATTCATCATCATTGTTGTTCTTATAGACTTGTTTTTACTCTGTTCACACTGTAACTGAACCGACTTTTCTTTTTCATTTTTTTCCTTCTTTTTTTTTTGCTTAATATTGAAAAAAAAGAGAGAGAAAATTTTTTCAGCTCCTTTGCTTTGTTTGTTGTCAGGAAGATTTTTTTCTGAGTTTATGGTTGACACATTCACTAGTTATATTGATGGTTCTTGGACTCTAACGTGCATATACATTTCATGGCTTGGAGTTGGAATAATGAAAGTTAAAATGCATATCCTTTCATATCTTATAATTTTCCTAATCATAATATGAATTGTAGGAATTCTCTTCCAATATCTCAAGAACTTGATGAACCACAGTGCCGATACTGCAACTCATATTGGCATGTTGAATGGGGTTGCCCTCAAAAGCCACTGAGGGTGAATGATTCGCCTTTGGAATTTCCGTGTTGTTACTGCAAGTTGCCTTTTCACATGGGAAGAAATTGCTCTCATAATGATAATCTAAGGAAAGCTTATGATAAATTGGACAAGCAATGCAATGAATTACTTCTTGAAGCATAAATGTTTGGGAGTTCCAGGGTACTAGACGAAGAAATTGAAGAACTTGCTAGTTCCATGAACATGTTACTAAATGGTATGATATGGAAGAATTCTAAGTGTGAAGAAGGAACTGCATAACCTCTGGATAAAGAGCAAGTCAATATTGCCACAGTGACTATACCTGAAGAGATGGAGCATATTGATAGCATAAGGGAAGTAGTTAGTACCAATACACATTCTAAAGATATAATATCCAGTGAAGATGACTGCTGCTGGTCACATCAAGAAGGGCTTATTCCAAACTTAATTGAAGCCCCTGGTACTGATATAGAGGCTGAAAATGCAAAGGGTGATGAATCAAATGAGCTACATGAGGCAAATCAGAGTTGCAGCCTAGAATCCTTTTCCCAGCAACACTGTGATGAGTCTGATCTGCATTCTGGAAGTGTATTACTTGATGTGGTTGAGAGTAATTTGCTACAAAAGAAAGGAAATGGTGCAGAATGTAAGGCCAATACGCAAGTAGCTCTTCACAAATTGAAAAAGATGGAGGAGGATAAACAAGTGCAAGATACAGTAAGCATTTTCTATTCATTTCAATTTTTGAAGAATTTACGTGTTGTTGTTGATAATCATCTAGGTGCTCAAACTGGAAAGTGGAATCCACCCAAGTTATCTAAAGCATTTGAGGGCAGCAATGTGCAGCTTCCCCACTTAGTTCTCATGCAAGAAGGAACAAGTTCAAAACGCCTAGAAGAGCTCCCTACTGCCAAGTCTATGAGGCACCATCTGAATGGCTTTAATGAAGAGCAAAATTCCAAATATGAAGTTCTTCAATCTGAAATGAATTTGTGGTTTCTTGAGCTTCAAAAGCTCATTGCTTTCTCTGATTTGAAAATTTCTTTCATGAGTTCTAAGAATATTGCTTGCTTTATATATGAACCCTCTTTAGGCACTTATAAATTCTCATTTGAACAACTTGCACATGGTTATGAATTCTTGAAAGAAACTTTTCATGTGATCTACCACCCAATATTGGAGGACTGAAAATTAATGTTCCTAAAATATGTGATTTTTACTATAATTCAATTAGGATTGTTGATGACTCTAGGATTGAAATTTGTTATAATTTTATTTGGGGTCATCAACATATTCATGACTCTATTCATGATATTCTCTCATATGACTTACCACCAGACTTAAATTTCCATGAACCAGATCACTTAGACACTTGCCAAAAGATTACACAAACTTTGATTTTGACTTTTGCATATGCTCATGATTCTTATCATTCCATTCTATCTTGTTACTTACCACAAGGTATAAGTTCCATTGAGCAGCAACAATTTTCACACTCCTTTCTTGGTGACAGACTACATTGTGGATTGTCTTGGCTGTTATAGCAAATCTAACTTTGTGATCTTTTTGAAGGAGACATATATTGTGTGATTGTTGCCTATTGAACCATAACCACCACCATTGAAGGAGTATTACCAAGAAGAAGATTATGTGCTAAAACAGTTTCAAATTCTCCTCCAAGATGAGAATTTTTGTTTCAAGAGCTTGAAAAGATTTCGTTCACATGGTTGTCCCTTTCCTCTCCTTACTTGATTGATCTTTCTTGATATTATATGTTGCATTTCATTACCTAAAACAAGTATGGGGGAAGGGATTGATCCAGTAGGATAAGGAAGTTTTTGGTTGCTGTTTGTCATGCTCCTTTTTGGCTGTTTTGATAACTATATGGCTTAATCCCTATTGCACATTAGGAGCTTACATGTTCCCTATTTTCTTCAACTTGCATTGAGGACAATGCAAGGAGTGAGTGTGGGGGAGGAATACCTGTTTGCTGGTTGTTTGTTTTTCTAAAAAAAATATTTTTTTTGCACTGTTTCTGGTAAATCTTTGCTGCCACCTCATCTTGATATCATGATTTTTTGCAGTGTGGGCTGTTATGGAACTAGAATGAGACTTGATTGCATTATATTGAACTTAACACTAAGTCTAAGCAAGTCCATGCTTGAATCTTCATGCAATTAATCTTAGTGAGCAAAGATGAAGTGAGTAAGCTAGTCGTGAGGAATTTGGGCCTGAATTTATTCCTTAAATAATGTGTGATGTCATCAAGTTTAGAAACTTCCTAGAACTTGTCTCAATCCTTAATTCAAGATCACATTAGCTCTTGGCATTGTGAACATGATAAGGGCATTTCTTTCAATAACCCCATGACCAAACAGCAACCCACACTAATTAATCCATTGCTAACCCACTTGAGACATTCTTATCATTAAATCCATCACATTCTAACAAGTGCTATGCATGGAAATTCATTGGGACTGCTAATAGCATATCAATTTTTTTTGGTGTTACATTGCTGGAAGTTCAGATTTTAAATGTGAATCATTTGTTCTGTAACCTAATCAATTGAGGATGTTGTCTTGAATATTATATCATGTGGTTTTCCTTGCTCACAACGTGCTGAAGGTATAAAGAAAGAAAATGAGTTAAAACAGAAAAAGAGAAAGGAAAGCAATAGAAAGAAAGGAAATTTTTTGCAAAAAAAAAAAAGAAAAGAAAAGAAAGAAAGAGAAAAAAGAGAAAAAAAAGACTCAAAAAAAAAAGAAGAGAAGAGAGAGAGAGAAAAAAAGAGCAAATGAAAAAAAAGGGGAAACAAGAAGAAAGACAAGAGATCAGTAAGGCATGAGCAAATGAAGTAGGGAAATGATTGCATTTCATTTCCGCCACCATTATTGAGCCAACCACAAAGCGTTCCTACGTTAGTATGCTGGTTAATTGTTGTTTTATGTTCTTATGGTCCCAATTGATGCATTTGCATGACTAGCTCTTGTTATTGCTATCAACCATTCCATCATTGAGCCTTTACAACAATACAACCCTCATAAAGTCCCTTTGATTCACAAGACCTCATTGCATTTGAGTGGTGGAGATGTAGGACAGTTACAAGCCTATGGTGAAGCCTAAATTTGATGACATTGAGAGATATAACCCAATATTGAGGAGAATGAGTGAAACACATTTCCATGGGAGGAATCTCACCTATCATTTACCTCCCTTGATTAAATTGCACAATTTTCATTAGCATGGTTTATTTTGGATTAGTGTCAAATATTTCTTTTTAAAGAACTTGAGACTCAATCTTATTCCATTATTTTGCCCGGAGTGCAAAAAGTGAGTGTGGGGGAATTTGATAAATCCCTATTTTGCATTAAGAAATTGCACATAATATCGACTTCTTGGTATTTTATTTGAACTTAAATGAGTCAATAAAAGGTTAATTGTGCTAATGAGTGGTTATGATAATTAATTGCCAATTTGAGATTATTTCTTTATCACTTCTAGAATTCTCTCTAAATTTGTATTAATTCTTGAGTGCATGATATTATATGTTTGTGTTTAATATGTAGGGGCAGCGTTTTTGGGTTCTTCAAGCAACAGGAACTTGAGGATCAAACAGAACAGTTGCAACAAAATTGAGGAAGCAAAATGAAAATGATTTTAGTTGGGAATGAACCAAAAAAACAGCTGGCAATAACTGACACACTCCTCACAACTCCAACTCAATGACTCACATTTTAGACCAAGGGGCAATTCTCATTCTCATTCATCCTCTCGGTCCACCACCTGCAGTCTTCACCTTCCCTGTGTCTCAATCCTATCACTCTCTCCTTCATCTCGTTCCAGATCACAGCGTCAGCCATGATGATACTTGGAGTCCACCCCCTGGTCGCTGCTGTTGCTGTGAAGTCTTCTATGTCCAGCTGAGTTTTTCTCTTTTCCAAGGATTATGGCCGAGCCAGAGACTCAAATTAGACAGGGAGATCTTTGTATTTCATGAATATTTTCATAGATTCATATTTCTGGAGTTAAACTATAAGCTTGTATGAGATTTCAACCTGATTCAGTAATTCCTTTCTCCATTACTTTACACAACGTGATTGGTTTGCATTTGCTCAGAGATTATCTTCTTGATTTAGAGTAGCTCCATTTTAATCTAGACGTGATATTGTTCCAGATTAAGTGTTGTGATTGATTCATTGAGCAATGTTGATTGACATTATTTTTGTAAGTGGCTGAACAATTGAATACCTCTTTGGTTGTTAGATAATTTGAGAAAAAAATTAGTTCTCTCTGATACAAGGAATTCATAAAAAAGTGGAAGTCAATGAAGGCAGAGTTATGACTCTTGGGAAGCAAATTAGATATTGACTCATTAGCATATTTTGGCTTGCTACATCGCAATTTAAAAGACAAGAAAAGTGAAATAAACATTAGGTAGATAATGTACTTAATCTGGAATTATGATAACAGAATCAGAATTCATCCTTTTAATTTGTTGAATTAATTTGCTAACTAATTACCTAGAGACATCCAAGCTCCTTAGAGATCGACCTTAGGATTGTGCCACTAGCTACATAATCTTGAGTATTAAATTTGGTCTTAAAATGACTAGAGATCATGACTCTATTTACCTCTGGCATTAGAATATTAAACAGGATCTCATCACTATACCTATCCTATCCCTTTGTTCTGTAACTCTTTTGAACTTCTGGATGTTTCTAATGTATGGAACTTTATCTCTGATAACATGTATTTTGTCCAGCACACAATCATATCCTAGCTTACCCATAGTTTGGGATGTCTAATAACCTCGAATGTTACTGAACTATCAGAGATTCTTTCCATGATCATCTCCTCTATCTCATTTCCAGAGGTAAGGCTTATCCTTCTACCTCAAAGCAGGCGTTAGAGGGATATAATGTCTATTTTTGTACTTTATTATTCCCTCAGGAGTCTTATTGAACTCCCTGGCTCTCTCTTGACTCAACTGAGTCTCTATGTTTGGAGTAAACTCATCCTCTTTCTGAGCTTCTCTAATCTCATCCTCTATATCACTAAGGATCTGAGTGGTTCCATACCTGTCTAGCTGTAACTGACTCAGCATACCTCAATCTCTGAGGTTCTCTATCAACTTTTACTCTTTCATGATCATCATAGCCACCTGTGCTGTCATTCTGCTTAGTGTATCGGGAACTAGATTAGCTTTACCCGGATGATACTTGATCTGGTAGTCATAGTCTTTAAGCAACTCTATCGAGCGTCTCTGTCTCAAGTTCAGCTCTCTCTCTGATCTTGTAAATACTTGAGACTAGCTTAATGGTTGCTTCATACAAATAATGCCTCCATATCTTTAGAGCATAAACTATCCTGCTAACTCCATATCATGCACGGAATAGTTCTCTCCATAAAGCTTTAACTGTTGTGAGACATAAGCTACCACTCGACCCTGTGCATAAGCGTACATCCCAATCCATGCTTACTAGCATCACTGTATAGGTGTCGAGGTTAGTTTCCTCTTTAACTCTTGAGAACTGGCCTCACATTTCTCATTCCATGAAAAAGATTGATTCTTTCTAGTGAGCTTAATCAACGGTAAGGCAATCCGAGAAAGGTTTTGTATAAAACATTTGTAATAATTTGCTAGGCCCAGAAAGCTCCTGACTTTGGTTACTATTCTAGGTAGATCCTACCTCAGTACTGCCTCTACTTTGGCGTAGTCTACAGCGACTCCTTCCCGAGAGATCACGTGCTCTAGGAATTTCACTTCTCTTACTGTCCTAGGCCGATTCCATCTCAGTACTGCTTTTACTTCGGCGTAGTCTACAGCGACTCCTTCCTGAGAGATCACCTATGTAACACCTCCTACTATCCCCCTATATCCTCATATTAGATCACTTTTGAACCACTCTTGGGCCTTCGTTAACTTAAATTGAGCTTTTTATGTGAACTTGAAATTTTAAAAAACAGGAAAAACGTTGTTACTATTCACTGGCCCATTTTCCAGATTTCTGACCCAACTTTGAAAATTCATAATTAATTCTAGAAAAATCAAAATTGAGTGGTTCCAATTTCTAAATTTATCTTATTAAGTTAACTATAGGGAAAATATACTCATTGGCCCAAAAACTAGCCCATTTGAATCAGTTTATTCCAAAATCACGTGCTGTCCAAATGACCACTTCCAGTTTTTCCAGTTTTTACCTTAAACTTTGGAAAATCATATCTCCTAATATTCATATCAAAATTTTGCAAACTTTATATCCTTTTAAAGCTTAGGATGTGTAGTATTTAACTAGAAAGTTTCAGCTCAATTGGAGCTCATTTGCCATTTTTACTTCTCACATGAAACATATTCATTTTTCAGGGCCTTTGGAACCCTTTGTCTTTGAAAACCAACTTTTCTTAAAATTTACCAAACTTCCTTTTTGGTTCATTTACCCACCTCTATCATGCATGGTTATCTCTTTACCATTTCTTGTTATTCTTAGCCCATTTCATGCATGCCTTATCCCATATTCTCATGACACATTTGTAGAGGTTTATGAGTTACAAACACAACAACAACTTTAAGAGAGTATTTCTACAAAATCATGCAAGCAAGGAGCAACTTCTTCATTGTAATCAAAATATTGTGAATGTGCAAACATAACTCATGTGTATGATCATATAAACATGTGACACATCAAACTACACTTCATCATGCATATGGCCATAGCATAAAAGTCACATTTCATACACAAATCATGCACTTTAATCATCATAAAAGTTCATGTAACATTCACAACTCATTTTCATAAACATAAGAGGAATATTAGTAGTCTTGCTACCTTTGCTTTCCTTTCCTTTACTCAAACTTCAAAGTGTTCTTGGATCTCTTTCAAATATGCTCTTGGAGATCATAAAACCCTAAAAATCATGGCATAACATCCATATAAACATGCCATCATCAAGATAAAACAAAACTTGCAAAAACGCACAAAACCCCCTTTTGGTTTTCTAAGAGTCCTACAAGTTCAAGACTTGATTTTTATGGGCCTTAAGGCTTATAAAATCCATCTCTTAGCTTTACCCTACACAAAACATCATTTTAAAGCCAATGGAACCATCAAAACACCCAAAATCAGAGCCCTTCTATTTTTTTCTTGGCTTGGCCGAAAACAGGAAAAATGGGGGAAAATGGGGTTTTTTAGACTTTGTTCATGTAACCATGTGTTCTCTTGCTTCCAAAACCCCTTTTCTTAAAATTGATCAACTCAAATACACCTCCCCTTAGGCCAAACTAAATTTGGGTAGCACCTCCCCATAATATGGAGCTTCCCATAATTTTTACAACAACCATCTACAACCAACAACATAGCTTTTACTACTCAAGAAACAACTTGCAACCCTCTACCACCTTTAAAACCTTCTCTTTTCCATTTTCAACTCTTGAAATCCTAGCCATCATCTTCCCAAAAGAGAGGCTCATTCAAGAAAACAACTCAAGAGAAAGGTAGTAGAGATTGCAAGGCTCAAGAAAAGATGGAGATTTGGTTGCTAGAACTCCTTACCTTGTGTTTTGGAAGCGTGGTGCTCTTCTTTCTTGCTTGAAAATGGCTTCTTTGCTAGAGAGAAGGGAGAGAAAAATCTGACCTAAAGAGAGAGAGAAGTGGACGTCTAAATGAGGGAGAGAAAGAGAGCTTCCTAGTTTAAAAATGGCCTCTTGCAAATTGTGTGGCTAAGAATGATTCTTGGAGGCCATGTTTGGAAATACTTGATGGAGATTGTGCCACTTGTCCTCATGGGATTGCTTGGTGAAAAGTGCTTTTCAGATTTCCTTTGCTGGTCTGGTTGGGCTAATTGGGCCCTGCCCGTTGATTGAGCTTTATTTGTATTAGTTTTCTACTTGAATTTCCAGAGTCTTAGAGTCAATTTTAGCCCATACTTGACCTTTTTTGTGCTTAAGTTGAGGTTAGGAGTTGTTGATTTGGATTAGTATGATTTTGGGTACATATGCCATGAATAATGATTTATTGTGCCTAAATTTCATCATGAGCAAATGATACTGCCCATATTTGCTATTTCATTTCAGGAACTCCGTACAAAAGGGCAAGAGAAGCAGCTCTAGAGCATTTTGCCGTGGCGTAATATGAATTGCGCCGCGGCCAAAGTTTAAGTAGCAGGCAAAGAACTCTTGGGTGAGGTTCGCCGCGGCGAATATCGCGCAGTATCTGATTTTTACTCCAGAAGGAAAATAACCCGACCCAGCTTGATGGATCCGACCCAGAACGGTTTCGAATGCTATTTTAGGGTATTTTCGAAAGGAGCAAAGAGAGGAGGCTGTAGAGGTTGAAGAGAGCAAAGAGAGGAGAGCATATCATTCTCCATTCACCCTACTCACATACTAACACCATTTCACCCCATTTCTCCACCATCCATCCATCTATCATGCATCCATCATCCACTCAAAGCTTGTTTCCATCACCCATGAGGAGCTGAACATCTCCACCCTCTTGAAGATGAAGTGAGCCGGAGTTCGAAGTGCTGAAAGGGGAGTATTTGCTTTTAATCTGTATTTACATTATGGATTACTTGGATTCCGAGTTGGACTGTGTACTTTGTGTGTAAATACTTGGTCTTTGTCGAGCCAAACTTGGATTATTGTGTATTGAGTTGTTTTGTGATTGACAAAGTAAAATGGAGTTCATTTTTCTTATTCAATGAAATCTTGTTGGTCTCTTCTATCATCCTAGTTGTGCTTGGTTTTAGAGTCAACAATGTATGGAGTTGATTTTGTCACTTTGCGATTTCCGTACACACACTAAATGGTCTTAAGGGATTTCATGGGATGGAGTTCATTTCATGTTGTTTCGAACCCACCAAGTCGTTTGGGGATTTAGATGAAGTTCATCGTATGACACTCCAGACCCAGTGAGTTGTTGGGATTTTTGATTTTGAAAACTTAGTGCGAAAGTCAAGACTTTTCCTCATCCTTTGCGAACTATGATGGAACACTTTGTTTTCAAGAGGTACTCATCATCACACATACACTTCTCTTTCTCAAGGCTACCTTTACTTTCGTCCTCAATTAAGAAAATACCAAAAATAAGTTTTATTTTGTAATTATTTTAGGTACATAGCTTAACTCGAATTGAAACCAATTGCATTTGTATTACAAACATAATCACGAGCTAAGGATTATTGGTACGCGACTAGCTTCCGGTGAGAACGACCCTAGGGTTGTCACTATACAATTCTTGGAAATCAAAATTAATATTCTTGATCCATTTTCAAGGCTAACCAGTAGTCTAAGTTTACATTTTGTGGCTTAGGAGTGATCACCTGTCCGGTTACTTGATCCGGTGGCACGCATTTCCGTAAAGTAACCTTTACTCAGGTAACTATCTTTTTACTTTTCCGGAGACTTTCTCTCTCATGTGGCGCCATTCCCTAGGCTTCCTTGCCTAGGTGACATCATGTCCTAGCCCAAAACATCCCCGGGTTTTCTTCGTAACTCGCCAGGATTCCTCAATTTGCGTGCAACACCGTAAAATGGGTTTCCGGCGGCCAATTTTTCACCTGATTCTCCAGCTCTTTTCCGTTCCTCTAAATTCTTCCTGGATTTTTCGTAATTAGTTTTCTAAGAAAATACTTTTTCGGAGCTTTCGAGCACTGTTGTTCTCCTTACTTTGAACCTGCCCGCACTAGATACCAGGTAATAATTTTATTAAATACTTCATGACCCAACTAAAATTTTCTCAGTTCAGGTCTCCGGCGTTTGAGAACTCATGCTACCTCAAATAATTAGTTCTCAGTCGTCCTCAACTCCGAAATCCTTTAATTACGAAAATGCCATTACCTTGTCTTACTTCCACTTATTTACGAAAATGCCACTACCTTCTTATTTCTTTCTTAATTACCAAAATGTCATCACCTTTTCTACTCTTCCTTAATTCCAACTTTACCCTTGGTTGACTTTTGACATTTTTGACCAACTTTGACTTTTTGGTCAACTTTGGCTTTTGGGTTGACTTTGGCTTTTGGTTGACTTTTGACCCAATTACTAAAATGTCCTTATTATTTGATAACATTTTATGCCCTAAGCCTTTTTAATCAAATGACCATTTTACCCTTGTCATTTAAGCCAAATGACCGTTTTGCCCTTGGGTCATTCTTACTTAAAATCCTTAAGACCAGAGACTTAGTTAATTATGATCTTTTTTGTCTGGAGGAATTTTTCTTTCTATATTTCCACATCCATGGCATTAAATCATCACATAATTTACCGGATTACCCTCTATTTCTACTCACAAGAATATACGGATACTTCACTGGTAGTTCTGGTAGACCTTCATATCTGTTTTCCCTGCATATTCTGGTAGTTCTTGTGCTAACTCCTTCTCTTTTTCGGACACTTCACTGGTATACTTGACTTTTCATATTTAGCTAGTCACATTTATTCATAAAATCATGAATATGGAACATAACTAACTAGCATATCATCATAAGAGGCAACCAACATATACCATAACACTTAGCATATACATATCCAATCATAACATAACACTTAACATGTCACTTAAGCAATCATAAACATGTTAACCAAGCATGCATAACATAGAAATAACAAATGCATACTTATTCCAATCAATCCCAAACCTTTGCTCTGATACAAAACAATGTAACACTCCTTAAATCCCCTATATACATCATTTTATATCACTGTTAAACTACTTTAGGGCCTTGGATAACTCAAATTGACTAAAGAAGTGAACTTGAAAATTTTCAAAATCGTGTACTATTCATTAGGTCAATTTCCAGATTTCTGGTCCAACTTTGAAAAATCATAACTAATTATAGAAAAATCAAAATTGAGTGGTTCAAATTTCTATTTGAAGCTTACAAGATCCTCTACAGGGGAAAAATACTCATTGGGTCAAAAATGTGCTAATTTGAATGAGTTTATTACACAAATTTTCACTATTCATTTGGTAATTTTTCATTTTTCCCAGGGTTTCCCCTAATTTTTCTCCAAATTTGGAACATCATATCCTCTCGTACAAAACTCCAAATCCAGTGTTCATTGGCTCATTTAAAATCTTGCAATATGAACTTTTTTTTTTGGAAAAATTCAACTCATTTGGAGTTCGTTTGCTATATTTCACATCAGCTCAAAGTTGTGGTTTTCACCAACCTTGTAACAACTCTTTTACTCTTGGTTAACATGCATTTATAGATATGTAAAGCATGCATTCACATCACTTCGACTAGCATCCATGTTGAGCTTTAATTTTTACAAAACTACATGGAAATTCACATAAAATCATACATTAATGTACATAATTAAAATGCCAACATAAGGGCACCATAAACTTTCTTTAAGCATAATTAATCTTGTCCTTACCCTATACGCTCATTAATCTGGGGACTGGACGTAGGTCAGAGAGGGCTGAACTGTAACAGCTCATATTTTCCCCTTATACGCTTATATTAGATCACTTATGAACCACTCTTAGGCCTTATATATCATAAGTTGACAAAAATTGTGAACTTAAATTTTCAAAAATGGAAATTAAAACGTTGTTACTGTTCACAGGTCATTTTTCCAGATTTCTGGCCCAACTTTGAAAAATCATAATTAATTCTAGAAAAATTGAAATGGAGTGATTCCAATTTCTAAATTTAGCTTATTAAGTTATCTATAGGGAAAAAAATACTCATTGGCCCAAAAACTTGCCCATTTGAATCAGTTTATTCCGAAAAGATGTACTGTACAAATGGTCATTTCCACTTTTTCCAGTTTTTAACTTAAACTTTGGAAAATCATATCTCTTGATGTACACATCCAAATTTCGCAAAATTTATATCATTATAAATTTTAGAATGTGTAGTTTTTGACTGGAAAAGTTCAGCTCAATTGGAGCTCGTTTACTATTTCTTATTGCCACGTGAAACTGGTCAGTTTTCAGGGCCTTTGGAATCCTTTAGCTTTGAAAACTATCTTTTCTTAAAACTTACCAAAACCTCTTTTTTGGTTCATTAATGATTGAACCTTATTTATACCACTTTTGTACTTGAATTTCTAGAGTTTTTGATTCAATTTTAGTCCTTCATGATCCTTCTTATGCTTAATTTGAGATTTAGAGTTGTTGATTTGGATTAGTGTAATTTTGGGTGCATCTTCCATGAATAATGATACAATTGTGCTTAAATTCCATCATGAGAAAATGATACTTCAAATATTTGCTATTTTATTTCAGGAACTCTGAACAAGAACATTAGGAGACATCTCTGGGAAAGTTCGCCGCGGCCAAAGTTCAAACAGACAAGTTTGAATCCTCGGGAGAGGTTCACCGCGACGAAACCCCATGTTTGCCATGGCAGATGTTACAAGTTAGTAATTAATTCATGCCAATAAGAAAAGATGACCGATAAAGTTGAGGTTGGAGATCAAATACTTTGAGGATATCTTCAATAATGAAGATTAGGGCAGTCTCCAAGGATAAATAAGCCTAGCCAAGGAGATGTATAGAATGTTTAAAGATGAAAGGATAGTTATTGATTTGTTTTACCCCCAAGTCTGAGTCTTAATGCCAGAAATTTCATATTTCCTATATGAAAAGGAAGATCTTACGACAGAAAATTATAAAAGTATTCTGGCAAAGGCTTGCACCAATGAAAGTATGTAGAGAAACAGAAAGAAAGACGAAAGTTAAGAGCCTAGAGTTGATGACTCAGATGTGTAAATTTTGAGGATGAAATTTATTTTAAGGGGGGAGAAATGTAATATCCACCCTTTTCGGTAAACTAACAAAGAGGCCGAATCGTTAGTTAGAAGATAAGACAAGGCCCAGAAATAAGAGTACAAAAAGAAAAGATGTCGGAGGACCAAAAAGACCCTCGTCAATTTAATCCTAAGGCTTTGAGATTACCAAGAATGTAAGCCAGGGACATAAATGTCATTAAATATAAAGACCAAGGGCAATATGGTCATTGGATAAAAGAGGCCAAACCAGTAGTCAAAAGTCAAGTTAAAACCCACGGATAGAAAGTACGGAAAAAGTTGATTGCTGTTGGGCCGGAAGTCGCAGAATCGATTTGGCCCGGTGGATGGAAGTCGGAAGGAATAGTAAAGTTAAGCGTGCGTCCCAGGAGCAATTCAAGGATGGGTGACATCCTGGGAAGTTGCCTAGGAGTCAGAAATCAAAAGATCAAGGGCCAAAAGGTCAAGAGCAAAATGGGAATTTATGAAAAGTTAGACTGTCAAAGGGCATTTTGGTCATTAAGAGAAAGTGTAAGGGCATTTTGGTCATTTGACCAAGTCAAAGTCAAACAGTTGACCAGAAATCAGAAAAATTCACAGATGCCCAAAAGATAGAGCAGAACTCACTGATTACCAGAGATTCAACCGATTGTTGAAATTCGGTCTGGATGAGGAATTATGGAATTTTACAAAATTATTGCCCAAAGTACGATTAAGGCGATTTTCCCGAAAATGAGGAAAAAGGCCCGAAAATCCCCAAAAATACAATTTATTACAAAAAAATTAATTTTGGGCAATTTAGAAGGTATTTTGGGGAAATATGAAGGGCTTGAATATCAATGAAAAATATAGAAAATTATAAGGCCCTAAAAATGATTTATTTCAAAATTGCACGTTTTCAGGAATTTTCGGCAGGATAAAATAATCCTGTAAATTTTGGATGGATCAAGGGACAATTTGAGGATGATGATTTTAATATATTCAAGAGGGAATTATGGAGATTAAATGAGGGAGAAAACATCTCCAGAAAAATAGAAAAAAGGTTTATTGGAATTAAGTTACTTTTACCGGTGAAAGTTGTAATCGGTAGAAGTAACCGAATGGAATTTGGTTTGGTTAGTGAAACCAAACCCCAACCAGATTTTTTTTACACTCATGTGCAGCCCCATCATGACACTTTTAATGAGCCAATGAGAGGAAGGAAAGTGTCTCACATGTGGGCTAATCTTAGCCCTTGATTTTCAAGATTAAATCTTATCCTTCCATTCCAATTTAATGAGTTTTATAAATCAATTGTTCCCTCCATTTCTCCACCATTCCAACCGACTTTGCAAGCTGCAAAAGGAGAGGAGAGGACGCCATTTTCAAGCTTGAAGAAGAAGGAGAAGTGCTCTTGAAAATTAAAGGTAAGAGAGTTTACCAACCAAACCTATACATCAATCTCTTCCTCTCAACTTCCTCTACCTTTCTATCGGTTTAGATTTTTTATTTTGGCTCTCTTTTGGTGGCTGGAAAGTTAGGGTTCATGAGAGGAAAAATGAGAAAGAGAGGGATTTAGAGGAAATAAATGGTTGCAAAACACTCCT
>JANTPZ010154491.1:537-49436 GCA_025593235.1 Vachellia pachyceras
GCTCTTCTATGCCAAGTGGAAAATTGGGCAGCATAACCCCTAGGGTTTCATCATTTCCCCAAATTTACAAAGTCATCAAAACAACCACCAACAACATCAACAACATCCAACAAGGCAAGAGAGGCAAATTTTGGAGCCTACCTCAGCTCCTTCATTTGCTCATGCTGCCATCCAGCACTTTATGGAGACTGAGTTTGGCAAAATGAGTGAGGCCTTTGTGGATAATTTCAAGACTCAATCACAGAAGTACATGAGTACCATTTTGAAGGGTGCCAATGATTTCTTCAGTGGGAAAAATTTTGAAATTGCTCTTCACAGGATGGTTGAGGAACTGTCTCATTTCAAGGCTGAAGTTGTGGAGAGACTTGATGGGTTGCAGAACAAGGTCACAAGGTTGGATGGAAGAGTACTTGCCATTGAGGATTTCATTAAAGAGTCAAGAGCTTCCTCTTCTGCTCCACCTCCTCCACAAACCCATTCCACTGAGGATCCCTCACCTGAAGCAGTCATGATCATGATTGACTTCACATCCTCTTTTCTTCAGCCAGATTATCAGCCCCCATCTATTCCTCAGCCCTCTCATGATCCACTTCCTCCTACAGATCCACCTGCAACCTCTGATGATCCTCAGCCCACTGACTCTCAGCCCATTGATCCTCAGCCTTCTGATGTTCCACCCTCTCCCTCTCACTGACCCTTCTTGTTGATGACAAAAAGGGGGAGAAGATAAATCAGAATCTGTTTGCTGCTCTTATTTGAAATTCTTGTAATTTTCTTTTTAACTGCTTGTGTACTCTTAATATAACTCAGTTTTTACTATGAATGAAGTATATTTTTGATTCTAGATGATATCTGTGTTACTTATTTTGTGATCTGATATAAGCTTTAGAATTTCTGATTTTTGGTTTTGTCATCATCAAAAAGGGGGAGAATGTTGGTACCTTGTTTTGATGATAACAAAATCATGATAAAAGTTTGCAAAAATGTTTTCAGAACCCAAGTTTCAATATGTTGATTCAATACTTCATGAAGTTACTCGAGTGTTGTGTCAAAGTGTTGACAGTACTCGAGTATTGGAACTCAATACTCGAGCACTGCACCTTTTGAACTTAAGAAAATTCAGTACTCTCAGGCAACACTCCAAGTATTGACATAAAGTATTGTCAATACTCGAGTACTATGTTGTTGCACTCGAGTACTACACTTTGGAGATGAGTTTTTGATCAATACTCTGAGTGAACACTTCAAGCATTGGCATAGAGTGTTGCCAATGCTCGAGTATTGGAAGTTAGTACTCGAGCATTAGGCTAAAAATATATTTCAAAACAATGCTTTCATGGAGTACTGCAAGTGTAAGCTGATAGCAGAAGCCAACACTCGAGCACTGGGTTTACAGCACTCGAGTGTTGCGGTCTTTGGAAAACACTCCAAGTCAACACTTCAAGTATTGGCTAAAAGTATTGCCAATACTCGAGTTCTGAGTTTCAGCACTCGAGTGTTGACCATTTTTCTCAACACTGTCAGCTGACACTTCCAGCATTGGCTCACAGCATAAGCCAACACTCGAGTTTTGGATTTTTGGCACTCGAGTGTTGAGGCCCTTGAGTCAACACTCGAGCACAAATTTTTAGCACTCGAGTGTTGTGACCTAACTCTCAACACTGGAAGCCAACACTGCAAGTATTGACTGCCAGCATTGCCAACACTCGAGTGCCAGCTTTTCATCACTCGAGTGTCGAGCTGAAAACTTTCACTGTTCATCAACACTCTATATCAACACTTCCAATATTCACTTCAAGTAATTCTAACACTCGAGTATTATGATTTCTGCACTCGAGTATCATGATCTGTCAAAATTATTTTTCATCACTTGCACAGAACACTCGAGTATTCATAGAAAGTATTATCAACACTCAAGCATTAGAATTTGTCACTCGAGTATTTGACCTTTATCAAAACACTTTCACTCAATACTCGAGTACTTCATCAAAGTGTTAAGCTTTGTTTGAAATCTTTTGAGCAACACTCGAGTACCAGCATCTCTCTCCTTCTGACAGCTTTGCATCTGACATACTCTACCTATACTTTTTACCTACTTTCCTTATCTGTGCAACGACATTTTGAATCTTAACTGCTGTCATAAATGCAATAGATAGAAACATTAAAAAGAGGCAGAGAAGCACAGGGCATGGTCTGAGGCTTGGAGAATTTAACGTTCCTCTGCATCATTCAACCTCGATTAACCAAAGACATTAAATGCCATTTATGAAGAAGCTGAATGGTTGGTAATGAGAGTAACGGATACTAAATGCAGTCTAACGGACATTTAAGAGACTCTCGTCTATAAAAGGATCAAGCATTCAATGAAGAAGATAGAGACAAACATTCTGAGCATTCAAAGTCATACCTACTTCTTCTGTGTATTCATTAATTCTTTCTGTTCTTCAGCATTAGCCATATATACTCTTTTGAGAGAATTTACTGAGGCTAAAAATACTTTGTACACTGTGAGAAGATCAAGGATAGAGCCTTGAGTCATTTGTACTGGTAGTGAGAAAGAAACAGAGAGTGTTAAACTCTGTTTTAGTAGGAAGTGAAAGGGGGAGTGATTCCCAGGTTGTAAAGGCTTGTAAAGCCTATTTCTTTGCAGATAGTGGATTTGGAAATCTCGGGGGTGCCCTGAGGACTGGACGTAGGTCAAAAAGACCGAACCAGGATAAATCTTTGAGTTCATCATCTTTCTTCACTCTTGGTGACTTTTATTCTGTCTTGCTTTAAGAATTATTAAAAGTTTTATTTAGACCAATTCAACCCCCTTTTCTTGGTCAAATCATGTGCTAACAGTTTGGCCCTTTTTTCCAATGACCATATTGCCCTTGGTCTTTATACTTGATGGCATTTATGTCCCTGGTTTACATTCTTAGTAATTTCAAAGCCTTAGAACTAATTTGACCAGAGTCTCTTAGGTTCATTTAAGTGGTTCCAATTTCTACATGAAGCTTATAGCATTCCCTACAGAAAACAAATACCCATTTGTCCAAAACCTTGTCCAATCAATATAGTTTATTGCGTGAAGTTGCACTGTTCATATGGTCATTTTTCAATTTTCCAAGTTTTTTTCTTAACTTTGGAAAATCATAGCTTCTTGTATTAATGTCCAAATTCAGTGATCTTGGACTCATTTTAAAGCTCACCATATAAACTATTGTTTTGAAAAATTTCATCTCATTGGACTTAGTTTACTATTTTTCTTTACAACTCAAAGATTAAGATTTTTTAAAGGTTTTAGATCCTCTTTTCTTTAAAACTTTGCCATTTCAAATTTTGATCAAAGGCTTCATGAATTAACCACTTTACCTCACATAATTGTACATGCATTCATACATATACGTATGCTCACTAAGTAGAGGTTTAGGTATTTCATTTAATCCAAAAACACTTAAACATATACATTAACACATTATATAACTTGATAACTAATCACCACATCATGCTTCTTTATTCATCGATCACCATTTTCTTTGCCCTTGTTTGCACTTGTACCTAGGAATGATTAGTTGGGGAGAGTGAGATTTCAAAGAAACCCCAATAGTAAAAGCACTTACACATCCACTAATATGCATGGCATTTATTTAAAGTATACAAATAAATGCATGAACATGTGAATTTCCAAAACTTTCAAACTTTGCATATGGCCATAGCATCATCAATTTCACATCACCACATATTCAAACATCAATGCAACATTAAGTGTAAGATAAGTAACTTTTGCTACCTTTGGTTTCAATTGATCTTGAACTTGAAAGTTCTCTTTCTCCTCTTTCCAAAGGTGTTCTCTAACAATTCACTTTCCTATACATAACATAATGTTTGGCTATCAATACCAATTCAATTCCAAGCCATAAAACATGCTAAAGTCAAACCAAACTTCGTCTTGAACATTATGAACCCTAGAGCTTTTAAACTTATCCAAATGATTTCTAATGCTTCCTAAATCCTTTTCTCACTTTCTCCCTGCACAATTTTTCATTCTAAAGCCAATGGAAACATCATAATCATGAAAATCACACTCATTTTTCCAGATTAGTCAAAAAATGTATAAACACACACACTTGTGATTTTCAAACTTTTATTATATGTAGGGACTTATTCTTGCTCGTAAACCACTTCTTATGCATTATTTAACTCAAAGGCACTTCTTCCTCATCAAATCAAAATTTGGACAGCACCTCCTTAATATTCATCATTCAAAAAATGCATACAAATGGCAAACCAACACAATATAAACATCAACCAATCATTTTGGGAGCTTGGGAGAGAGGAAAAATCTGACCAAGGAGGGAGAGAGAGAAGACGGAATTTTTGAGAGAAGAGAGAGAGTTTGGCTTATATGAAAAGCTTCTCATAAAATGTGTGGTTGCCATTTAAACTTGGTGACCAAGTTTGATTTACTTGGTTGTGGTCGTGCCACTTTCATGTTCTTATTGCTTAGCAAAAAGTGATTTCTAGCTTTTCCTACAAGGCTTTATTGGGCTAACTAGCTCCATTACTATCTAGTTACTTGATCCGGTTACACGTACATGGGTAAAGTACTTTATCGGGGTAAACTTCCTTTTTACTTTTCTGGAGATTTTCTCTCTTAAGTGGCGTCATTCCCTATGCCTCATTACTTAGGTGACATCATTTCTTATTCCCAAAATACCCCTGGGTTTTCCTCGTAGTTCGTTAAGATTCCTCGATTCCGACGAAACACCGTAAAACATGCTTCCAGCGGCCAATTTGACTTTAGGGCATGGAACATTTCTATAATTTTCCCTGATACTCTAGCCCTTTTTTGTTTCTCAAAATTCTTCCCGGATTTTTCATAATTTTCTAAGAAAATCCTTTTTTCGGGATTTTCGGTTACTTTTGTCCTCCAAACTAAGGAACTATCTTTACCAGATATTGAATAATAATTTTATCAAATACTTTAGGACCCATCTAAACTTTTCTCAGTTCGGGTCTTCGACGTTTAAAGACTTCTGCTACCTCAAATAATTATTTCTCCGTCGTCTAGGCCTCTAAAATCCCTTAATTACGAAAATGCCATTACTCTTTATACTTTCTCATAATTACAAAAATGGCATTACCTTTCTACTTTCTCATTATTACCAAAATGCCATTCCTTTTCTTACTTTTTCTTAATTCCAACTTTTCCCTTGGTTGACTTTGACATTTTTGGTCAACTTGGACAGTTTGGTCAATTTTGATTGTTTGGTCAACTTTGACTTTTTGGTCAAATTGCCAAAATGTCCTTATTATTTGATGATATTTTGTGCCCTGGGTCTTTTTAATCAAAATGACCATTTTACCCTTGTCATTTTACCAAATGACCATTTTGCCCTTTGGTAATTTTTTACTTAGAATTCTCAAGACTAGGGACTTAGTCGATCATGATATTTCTTACCTATAGGCATTTTCCTTTCTATTTTTCTTATCTATTGGCCTTAAATCATCTCGTAATTTATCGGTTTGGCCTTTATTTCTGTTTACAAAATTTGGAATATTACAATTATCATTTTTAGAAAGAAAGTTAAAGAGCTTGAAAAACCAGTCATTGGTCATTTTTGTTCTAAATGTGATATTTTGAAAATTGAAAATGAAAGATTAACAAAACTCTTGAAAGATTTACAAAATGTAGTGAAATGTTGCAAATTATTTTAAAGAGCCAAAGAGTTACAAATGACAGAAGTGGCATAGGATATAATCCTAAAAATGATTTTCAAAAAGGGAAAAAAAGAATGGTAGCAGAAGCTATCTAAAAATTTTCTAAAAATCTAGGCATGCATCTGAGCCATTTACATTTTGTAGCTACTATAACAGGAAAGGGCATAGGACAACATCTTGTTACTTTAAAAAGAAGAAAGCCCTAGGAATATATAAGTGGGTACCAAGGGAACTTATGTTCCAAAGGTTCTAAGTACTAACCCAAAAGGACCCAACAAGACTTGGGTACCTAAAACAATTCAATGATTCATTTACAGATATGTCTTAGCGTATCCAAATCAAGTAAATGGTACATTGATAGTGGATGATCAAGATACATGACGGGTGACAAAAACAAGTTTCTCAACCTAAAAGCATAAGTTCGAGGAAATGTAAATTTTGAAGGCAACTAATCTGGAAGAATTGTTGGGGTTAGTGAAGTTAGTAATTCAAATGGAGCACTAGTGAAGAATGTCTATCACGTGGAAGGATTGTGTCACAATCTCCTAAGTGTGAGTCAAAGTGCCGATAAGGACAACTTGGTGATCTTCAATTCCCAGGAATCCTTCATCATTAATAAGAAAGATTTACCCATCGATAAGGAGAAATTGAACATCCAACTCTGAGCTTCCAGAGATGGTAACCGCCATACTAATGATTTAGAAAATGCTTTTAGTAACTCTTGTTTCATTAGTCAAGCTGATAAAAGCCGATTATGGCATAAACATTTAGAGCATGTTAACATGAATTAGATTGACCAATTGATCAAGAATAAATTAGTTCAAGGGCTTCTAAAATTAAGTTTCAAAAATAATTTGGTTTGTGATGTCTGTCAAATAGGAAAACAAACTAAATCTTCTTTTAAATCCAAAAAGAAATTTCAATAAAAAGGCATCTTGAACTACATCATATGTATTTAATAGGTCGAACTAGAGTAAAGATTCAAGGGGGAATCTTTATACTTTAGTCATTGTTGATGATTTCTCTAGATTTACTTGGACCATTTTCCTCGCATCAAAGAATGAAATTTTCGAGCTATTCACTATATTTGCCAGAAATGTCCAAAATGAGAAGTGTATGTCTACTATTTCCATTAGAACAAATCATGGAGGAGAATTCAAGAATGGAGACTTTGCGGCATATTGTGAGAATGAAGGGATCAACAACAACTTCTCAGCTCTAAGGACTCCATACTAAAACAGAGTGGTGGAAAGAACAGAGTACTTGCAGCTATGGCACGTGCTATGATGACAGAGAAGAAGGTATCTCAAGTATTCTGGATGTACACTGTAATATCTCGAATTTCATAAAGAAAAATAAAGGCCATACCGATGAATTACGAAATGGTTTAAGGCTTATAGAAAAGAAAATGCCTATAAATAAGAAAGATGATGATCTACTAAGTCCCTAGTCCTGAGAATTCTAAGTAAAAATGACCAAAGGGCAAAATGGTCATTTGACACAAATGACAAGGGTAAAATGGTCATTTTGATTAAAAGGCCTAGGGTACAAAATGTTATCAAATAGTAAGGACATCTTGGTAATTTGGTCAAAAGTCAAAGTTGACCAAAAATGTCAAGTTGACAAAAAGTGTAAAAGTCAACCAAGGATAAGGTTGGAATTAAGAAAGAGTAGAAAACATGATGGCATTTTGGTAATTATGAGAGAAGTAAGAAAGGTAGTGGCATTTTTGTAATTATGGGCAAAGTATAAAGAGTAATGGCATTTTAGTAAATTAAGGGATTTTGTAAGTCTGAAAGACAGTGAAGTAATTATTTGAGGTAACAGGAGTCCTCAAACGCCGGAGACCCAAACTGAGAAAATTTTAGTTGGGTCCTAAAGTATTTAATAAAATTATTGCTCAGTATCTAGTGCAGGTAGTTTCGTAGTACGGAAAACATCAATGCCCGAAAGGCCCGAAAAATGTTTTCCTTAGAAAATTAATTACAGAAAATCCGGGAAGAATTTTGATGAACGGAAAAGGGCTGAAAGTATTAGGGAAAAATATAGAAATTTTCTATGCCCTTAAGTCAAATTGGCCGACGGAAGCACATTTTACGGTGTTTCACACAAATTGAGGAATCCTGACGAGTTACGAGGAAAACCCGGGGATGCTTTGGGCTAGAGAGTAATGATGATAACTTTTTCACTCACCACCTAAGCTTGACAAGTGGCATAATCTCGTCCATTCAACACCAAAACTTGGAGACCAAGTTTTAATCCCGTCCATCCATTATTTGAAGAGCATTTTAATAAGCTAAACTCTCCATTTCTCTTTCCCAAAACCATCCACTCCCCTCGCTCTTCATGGTCAAATTTTTCTCTGCCCCCTAAACTCCCAAATACGCCATCTTCAAACAAGAAGAGAAGGAAGAAGAGATCACACTCAAGGTAAAGTTCCAAGCACCCAAATCAACATCTTTCTTGAGACTTGCAACCTCTTTCACCTTTCTAATGGTTTGATTCCTTGAACGATTCTCTCCTTTTGAAGATGAGAGGATAGGGTTTCAAAAGTTGAAAGTGGAAAATGTAAGGTTTTAAGAAGAATTAAAGGTTGCAAGCTTCTCTTTAAGTTGTCAAGAGTAGTTTAATGAAAGTTGTTGTCGTCTTGGTTGTTGTTGGGTGTTGTTGTTGGTATTTTGGAAACCCTAAGTATATGGGGAGGTGTTGTCCATTTGAAATCTTGAGGGGGGAAAATGTGTTTGAGTCATATGATGCTTGAATCATGTTTTGAAAGCAAGAATAGATGACCATGTGGAAAGAAAAGTTGAGAAAACCAAACTTCCCTCTTCTTGCAGTTTTTCCAAAATTTGAAAGAAATAGAGTGAGTGGGATTTTGATGATTCTAATGCTTCCAATGGATCTAAAATGATGTTTTGTGTAGGGTAAAAATAGGAAAGGGATTTGAGAAGCATTCAAGACCATAAACTCAAGTTTGAAAGTTGTTAGGGTCTTGAGAATGCAAGAGGGAGTATTGTTGTGTTCTTGCAAGTTATTGCTTGATTAATGGCATGAAGATAATGAATGCGCCTTGGTGCCATGGTTAGCAAGTTGAGATCTTCAAGAACACATTTGGAAGGTGCAATATCCACCCTTTTTTGTCAATTGAAATAGAGACCAAACCGGTAGTTGTGAGATAAGGTAGGCCCAAAAATAAAAGTACAAAAAGAAAAGATGTTAATAGACTAAAAAGACCCTGGTCAATTTAGACCTAAGGCTTTGAATTACTAAGAATGTAAGCCAGGGACATAAATGTCATTAAGCACAAAGACCAAGGGCAAAATGGTCATTGGGCATAAAAGGCCAAACTGGTAGTCAAAAGTCGAGTTAGAACCCACAGATAGAAAGCACAGAAAAAGATGATACTAATGGGTTGGAAAACCCCAAGTCAGACCTGGCTCAGTGGAAGAAATTTTATAAGAACTTCGCAGTTAAGCTTGGTCGCCCTTGAGTAGTGTAAGGATGGGTGACCTCCTTGGAAGCACCCAAAGGTCATTAGACAAAAGATCAAGGGCGAAAAAGTCAAGGGAAAAATGGAAATTGCGAAAAGTTAGACAAAGTAAGGGCATTTTGGTAATTAAGAGAAATGTAAGGGCATTTTGGTCATTTGACAAAGTCAAAAAGTCAAACTGTTGACAAAAATATCAGAAAAAGTCACTGATGCCCAAAAGATAGAGCAGAACTCACTGAGTAACAGAGATTCGACATATTGCTGAAAATCGGCATAATTTTTATTTATAGAATTTTCAATATTTAACGGTAAAAAATAATTATTTGAGGTATCAGAAGACCCTAATCAATTGAGTTCAGGGTATAGAAAAATAAGGTGAATTTTATAATATTTTATAAAATTATTGCCCAATATACAATGAAGGCGAATTTCCAGAACGGAGGAAAAAGGCCTGAAAATATAATCCTATTCAAAAATTAATTTTTGATAATTCGGAGGGCAATTTGATGAAAGAAAAAGAGATAGAGTATCAGTGAAAATTATAGAAATTTTTAATGCCCTAAAAGTTATTTGCCCGTCGGAAATACGTTTTTCAGAGATTTTCGATAAGATAAAATACCTTGTTATTTTTGAACGAATTTCAGGGGTATTTTTGGATAATTATTTTTCCATACGAGTAAAGGAAATATGGAGATTAAAAGAGGAATGAAATATCTCCAGAAAGGCAGAGAAAAATTTACCGGAATAAAGTTATGTTTACCGGTAAAAAGTGTAATCGGTAGAAGTAAACGAACGGTAAATGATTTGGTCAGTGTAACCAAGTTCCAATCAGATTTTAAACCCCATGTGCTACCCATGATGACAACTTTATGATAACCAATAGAAATAAAGCACATGTGTGAGAGGTGGAAAGATTATAGCCCTTGGATCAAACTTATTTTGCAAGACTTAATCTTGGCCATTCATTGCATTTTAAAGAGATAAATTAAGATAAGAGCAAGAGGGAGTGTATTACATTTTTTTGTGGTTCTCTTGTCTTTTTGATGATTTGAAAATGATGATTATGCTCTTGAATAATGTTTAGGAAGTTGATTTACCAAAGAACACATTGGGAAGGTTGGAAAAGAGAACTTTAAAGCCCAAGAAAAGCTAAAAGCTAAAGAGACAAGGTAGCAAAACCCACTAACCTTAAGCTAAAATGTTTTGAAAATGTGTATGAATTTATGCATGACTTCTATTGAAAATTTATGATGATTGAAAGTGTGGATATGTGCTTTTGTGTGCTATGGCCATATGCATTTAATTGTTACATGTTGCACATTTCATGAACTCACACTTTTATTTAAAGTTGTCATGCAATTTTTACAACGTGTGTTAGAAAGTTTTGCTATTGAGATTTCCCAACTTCTCATCCTCCCCAACTAACCATGCAGGTACAAGAACAAGCAAGGGTAAGATTAAAGTTCATGGTGATTGAAGATGGCATAGCATAATGTTCTTGCTTGTGGAATTTTGTGTGACATGATTGGAACTTTGTGTTGAGAATTGATGTAGTTATGTAATTCTAAACCTCTACTTAATTAGTAAAAAGGATATATGGTAATGCATGCATGCATGAATATGGGCTAAAATGCTAAATAATGTTAAAGGAGTAATCATGCATTACAAGAGGTTGAGTTTTAACAAGAAAGATGTTTTGGTAAAATTTTAGAGAAATGTCAAGTTTTCAAGTAAATGGTTCCAAAACCCCAAATCTGCCCTGTTTTTGGAATAGCGATGAAAAATGGCAAAAGAAGTCCAAGTTACTTGAAAACTTTCCATTTAAATACGACATGTCCTAAGCTTTAAAACGATCTAAAGTTTTTTAAATTTGGATGTGTAGATCAAGAGTTATGATTTTCCAAAATTGAGTGATAAATCTGGAAAACTAAAAAGTTACCAAATGAACAGTGCATTTTTTTGGATTAAACTGTATCAATTGAACAGGTTTTGGAACTAGTGAGTATTTTTCCCCTGTATATCAATTTATAAGCTTCAAATAGAAATTTGAACCATTCAATTTCAATTTTTCTAGATTTACTTATGATTTTTCAAAGTTGGCCCATAAATCTGGAAATTGACCAAATGAACAGTAACTTCGTTTTTGAAATTTTTAATTTCACTTCTTTGGTCAATTTGAGTTATCCAAGGCTATAAAGTGGTTCAATAGTGATATAATATGATGTTTATAAGGGAAAATAAGGAGTGGTATAGAAGGTTAGCCAAGAGAGCCTTAAAGCTAAAGGAAAGCTATGCTAAAGAGGTAGCAAGACTACTATACCAAACTTATGTTTTATGAAACTTTGTTGTGAATGGTGCATGATTTTTGTGATGAATGAAGTGAATGATATGTGTATGAAATGTGACCTTGATTTCTATGGCCATATGCATATATAAAATGTAGTTCGAACCTGTCATATGTTATATGATCATACACTTGTTTTAAAGTTGAAATATGCTCATTCACAATGTTTTTGTTTAGTTAGTTTTGCTATTGGGATTCCCAAATCTCATTCCCCACCAACTAACCATGTAGGTGGAAGCTCAAGCAAGGGTAAGGAAAAGGTTATTGATGAATGAAGATATTGCTCTTGCTTGCATGATTTTTGTATAAGCATATTAGTTGTTAAACTCTATTTAAAGTTATTGTGATTTGTAACCCCTAAACCTCCACATGAAGTAGCATATGAATATGTGATGATACATGCATGAAAATGGGTTAAAAGTGCCAACAAATGGTAAGGAAAGAATCATACATGATAGAGGCGGGTTAATGAACCAAAAAGAGGTTTTGGTGAATTTTAAGAAAACTTGGTTTTCAAAGCTAAAGGGTTCCAAAGGCCTTGAAAACTAACCAGATTCACGTGGCAATAAAAAATAGAAAACAAGCTCCGATTGAGTGGAAACTTTCCAGTTAAATAATAAACATATTGAGATTTAAATTGATATAAAGTTTACAGAATTTTGGATATGTATTTTATGAAATATGATTTTTCAAAGTTAAGGGAAAAATCTGTGAAAAACTGGAAGCAACCATTTGACCTACCAACTTGGCATAATAAACTGATTTAAATGGGTAAGGATTGGAACCAATGAGTATTTTTTCCCCTATAGATCACTTAATAAAGAAAATTTTGAAATTGGAACCACTCTATTTCAATTTTTCTAGAATTAATTATGAATTTTCAAAGTTGGGCCAGAAATCTGGAAAAGAAAAATTTTCATGTTCATTAAAAAGGCCAATTTGAGTCATCCAAAGCCAATAGTGGTTCTAAAGTGATATCATATGAGCAAATAGGGGGAAATAAGAGGTGTTACATACACCTTCCATAGTGTGCTTTAGTTTATATTAGAGACTGATTATGAACCACTTTATGGCCATCAAATGCTTAGAATTAGCCAACCACATAAAAAATTAAACTTTGGTCCGAGTTACTATTCACTATTACTATTCACTTGGTAATTCCAGATTTTTGGCCAACTTTAAAAGATCATAACTAAATATAGAAAAATCAAAATCAAGTGGTTTAAGTCTTTAAATAAAGCTTATAAAGTCCTCTATAGGAAAAAAATATGTCCTTGACCAAATTCTGACCAATTAATACAGTTTTACATGTGAAGAAACAATGTTCATTTGGTTATTTTTCCATTTCCAGCTTTTCCCCTCAACTTGGAAAATCATAACTTTTTTTTATCTATGCATCCAAATTTACTAAACTTTAGCTCATTTTAAAGATTGGAATATGTAGTACTTAACTAGAAAACTTCATATCATTTATACTTTATTTGTTGTTTTCACTGTAACCTCAACTTTGCTCTTTGATAAGGGCTTTGCACCCTTTTTAGATTCTTTTGCATGCTTTCCTTCTTCCTCTCTATGCATCTAATTAATTTGCATAATAATATGGCATGCTTGGTCTATTACACAGCACATTCATCATACTTTGTAGTGTATGAGTTTAAAATACAATAATCTGAAGTGCACATAATCAATTTCACTTGGCTTGCCATTTAAACTAAAACCTTACCTTTACTCTTCCTTTGCTCTTGATCTTGAACTTGGCCCTAAAAGATGTTATTAGGGGAGAATGAGATTCTTGGAATCTCAATAGAAAATGTCTCTATCTAGCACATTAACATGCATTATCATTGTTGTGCAATAAATAAAAGCCATAAACTAAAGCATGCATTACTAACCTTATATCTTTACTTTCGTACTTTGCCAAGGCATATCATCATCAAACATCAAACAAGAATTGACATACTCATACATCATTCAACATAACATTAGCTTGGCAATTACACAAACAACATTAATGACAATGCAAATGTAAAAGTTAGAGAATTTGCTACCTTCTTAGCTTAACTTCCTTAATCTTTAATGGTTTCCTTCTTGCATTTGGAACTTTCCTCTTAACTATTCAAAATCCTACACATAATACAATGCACTTAGAATTAACAATAAGTCATAAACTTTGTATTATAACACTTAAAAATTTCCCAAAACCTCTCTTGAACCTTAAGGCCTATAAAACCCTTAACATTGCCGAAATTGATTCTCATGCTTCCAAAATCAAACCCTCAATAATACCCTACACAATTTTTCCATCTAAACTCAATGGAAGCATCAAAATCATTAAAATTATGCCCCTTCCCCATAATACAGGTCTGGCTGAAAATAAGAACAAATAGGAGCAAAGTAATTTTTCAACGTCCATTGCATATAATTGCATTTTCTTGATCTTTTACCTCTTCACATGCATTATTTAACATCAAAACATCACTTACCCATCAATTGGAAAATTAGGCAACACCTCCCCTTAGGGTTTGAGATTCCAAATACAACAACAATCAACACAATATATGCATCAATCAACTCCTTATCATGCAAGGTGTGATATCTGTATTTTATTGTAACTTGAAATTAAAGCCAAATTGGTAGTTAAGGATTGAGTTAAGGTCTATAGATATGTAGTACAGAAAAATAGAAAGGTAATGCATCGAAAAGATTACAGTCAACCTAGCCCTAATGGATTGAATTCCATTAGATCTTCGCAGTTAAGCCTGTTTTTCCTGGAGAAATGGAAGGATGGGTGACCTTCTGGGAAAGGCCCAAATGTCATTAAAGGAAAAAGAAAAAATAGAAGTTTAAAAAGGAAAAAGGCATTATTGTAAATAAGAGAATGTATAAGGGCATTTTGGTCATTTGACCAAAGTCAAAAGTCAACTAGCTAAAGAAATATTGGGAAAATTTATAGATGCACAAAAGGTAGAGAAAAAGCCACTGATCAAAATGAGAGGCATCAGTTTTGCTAAATCGACCTAAATTGATGTTTAGAGAATTTTAAAGATCATTTAATTTTTGCCATTTTTATTAATTAATGAGCCAAAAATAATTATTTGAAATACTAGAAGGCCTCAAATATCTGATCCCAAAGCAAGGAAAAATAGCTTGAAATTTTTGGTATTTTATAAAATTCTTGCCAGAATATAAGAAAATGATTTCTTAGATTGGAGGGAAAGGCCCGGAGAAGCCCTGGAATTAGGGTTTTCTTTAAAAAATTAATTAAAGACATTCTGGGAAACAATTGGGGAAAGGAAAAGTGTGAGAATATCAGTATTAATTTTAGGAATTTTTTGTGTCCTTAGATTTAGTTACTTACTGATAAGTAACTTTATCAGTGTTACGATAGCGAAAAATTACTTTATGGGAACATAAATTCCTCAAAAGTAAGATTGTCATAAATGAGCTTGGGACACTTGTGAAGGTTATATTTGAAGATAAAAAAGAGGAATAAATGTTCCAAATAAGTGATACAATTTATCAAAATAAAGTTACTTTATAGGTGTAAGTTGTATTGGACACTTGTCACCAAACAATTGTAGCACATGGAATCAGATTTTCTTCACTTTTCTTAGTCTTTAAGTCAGCCATAAATTTTGGCCAATGAGGGATTACAAAGTGGCAAGTGTGGTGGAGGAATAATAGCCCTTAGATCACACAATTTTTCAATATTTAATCTCAACCATCAACCTAACTTCTCTTGTGATTAAAGAGACATTTTGGCTTCCTTTTCCTCACATTAAGGCCAAATTGTTCACCATTGAGAGCAAATGGTGTGAGTTTAAGATCAAGAAGGAGAGGAAAAATTTCATAAAACTCCAAGGTAAGTGGTATTCCCAAGCAATCTTATACATATTCTTGATCTGCAGAGCTTCCTGTACCTTTCTATCAGTTTAGATTTTTGGTTTAGGCTCTCTTTTGATGGCTGGAATGTTAGGTTTCATGAGAGAAAAAATGAGAAAGAGTGGGATTTTGAGAAAAAATATTGGTTGTAAATCACTCCTTACGTGATAAGGAGTTGATTTCTGTATATATTGTCTTAGTTTGTTGCTTGTAGAAATTTTTGGGAATGATGAATGATTGAGCTTTATTTGTATTAGTTTTCTACTTGAATTTCCAGAGTCTTAGAGTCAATTTTAGCCCATACATGATCCTTTTGTGATTAATTTGAGATTAGGAGTTGTTGATTTGGATTAGTACGCTATTGAGTACATAGGCCATGAATAATGATGTTATTGAGCTTAAATTCCATCATGAGCAAAATGATACTGCAAAGTTGTGCTATTTCATTTCAGGAACTATGTGCAAAAGGGTAAGGGAAGCAGCTCTGGAGAAGTTCATTGTGGCGCAATTCATATTTTCCACGGCCAAAGTTCAAGCAAGCAGGCAATGAACTCTCAGGAGAGGTTCGTCGTGGTGAAACCTAAAGTTAGCAGTGGTGAATATCGCGTATCAGTACCTGATTTTTACTCCAGATGGAAATTAACCTGACCCAACTTTAGAGATCTAGCCCAGAACGGTTTAAACACACCAATTGGGGTATTTTCGAAGGAGAGAAGCTGGGAGCTGAAGGAAGGAGGCGGAAACACACACACACCTACACATTTTCTCTCATCTCTACTCACATAAACCCTACCTACTCTACTTTCACCATCATCCATCCATCTATCATGCCTCAACCATCCACAAGGAGTTTAATTCCATCCTCTATGAGTAGCTGAGCATCTCCATCCTCTTGAAGATGAAGTGAGCTGGAGTTTGAAGTACCGAAAGGGGAGTATTTGCTTTCAATCTGTATTTACATTATGAATTAATTGGATTTTGAGTTGGACTTTGTAATTTGTGTGTAAATTCTTGGCCTCGGTTGAGCCAAACTTGGATTATTGTGTATTGAGTTGTTTTGTGATTGACAAAGTAAAATGGAGTTCATTTTGCTCATTCAATGAACTCTTGTTGTTCTCTTCTATTATCCTAGTTGTGCTTGGTTTTAGAGTCAACAATGTATGGAGTTGATTTTGTCACTTCACGATTTCCGTACACACACTAAGTGGTCTTAAGAGATTTCATGAAATAGAGTTCATTTCATGAGGTTTTGACCTAGTGAATTGTTGGGGTTTTTGATTACAAAACTTAGTGCGGAAATCGATACTTTCCCTAATCTTTTGTGAACCATGATGACGAAATTCATTTTCAAGAGGAACACACTATCACACTCCCTTTTCAAACCCAAATATGTATTTACTTTTCTTTAGCTTAGAAAATACCAAAAACAAGTTTTATTTTGTAATTACCTTAGGTATATAACATAACTTGACTTGAAAACTGACTGCATTTTCATCACAAGCATAATCACAAGCTAAGGACTATTGGTACACATTACTAGCTTCCGGAGAGAACGACCCTAGGGTTGTCACTATACAATCCTTGGAAATCACAATTAATATTCTTGATCCATTTCAAGGCTAACCAGCGACCCAAGTTTACAATTTGTGGCTTAGTCGGATCAAGAATTTGGCACCGTTACCGGGGAAGATAAGTGCCATTAGTTGTTGGATTGTGTTTTTGTTTGTTAGGTTTACACCTTTGTTGATAGTATAGGATTAGCTTGTTTATATTTTAGCATTACATAATAGTATACACTTGTTTTTGCTGTATCCTACACAAGATTCGCATTTTCGCCGCGACTAACTTCATTTTTCGCCGTGACGAATGTGAGTTTTCACAGAGAAATTCTTCTCAGGAAATGTTCACCGCGACCAAATTTGAAATTCACCATGACCAAAATTGCATTTCTGAACGAGAGATCCCTCTCGAGAACTTTTCACCGTGATGTAAATCCACTTTCGCCACGCCCAAACTCCACTTTTCACACTTCATTCACTTCATTCATCTCATTTCCAACACATACGTACACTAAATCATACATACCTTTCATACACACCCGTTCATACACTTACACACAACCATTCCATTCATTTTTTAGTTATGTTAATTTTGCTCTTACCTTGAATTTTTCTCTTGTATGCCCGAAAAGAATTAGCTTGAACATTTTGATCCCGAAATTGAGAGAACATTGAGGGAGAGATGTAGGGCCAACAAAAGAAAAGAGAAAGGCAAGGTAGTTAGAGATTTAGGCTTAGAAGTATGAGAGTCTAGTTTAGGGCAATTAGATAGATTAGGAGAGTCTTTAGGAGAAATCATGGCTAAAAATATACCAAACCCTCAAAACAGAAATATGAATGAAAATTAACAAGGGAATGGTAATAGAAGAAATGGTGAAGAGGAAAGAATGGGGAGAATAATGGAAATAATAGAAGAAGAACTATAAGAGAAGCCACAACCTCTGATGTTAATTATGATCCATTTATTGCTGCTTGCCTAAATTATGATGTGAATTTTGAAATTAAAGGACTGTTAATTAATTCTCTTCCTAAATTCCATGGCTTGATAAGAGAGGACCCATACATCCATTTACAGTCATTGTCTATGATTTGCTAGAGCATGAAACCAGTTGGAGCCTTGCTTGACCAAGTGTTATGGAAGGTGTTCCACCTATCATTGGAAGGGAAGGCAAGATAATGGTTTATGAGTCTTTCGAGGCATGTGGGAAATGCCTATCAAAGTTGGGGTAATTTGAGGAAGGCTTTCTTGGAGAAGTATTTTCTAGCATCAAGAGCTTCATCAATGAGGAAAGAAATCTACTCCGCACGCCAAGAGTATGATGAATCGTTGTACGATTATTGGAATAGATTTCAAGACCTTCTTTCAAGATGCCCTCACTGTCAAATACTGGATGAGCAGTTGGTACAATATTTTTATGATGGGTTGAAGAGCCAAGAAAAAGGAATGTTAAACGCAGCGGCTGGAGGTTCATAAATAGATTTAACCGCCGAAGAAGCTTGGGAGCTAATCAAGAAGACAACTTTGAACCATCAACAATATAGTGTAAGAGACACTAGGGCTGCCCATGAAATTGGAAATGCAAGTGCTCATAATAGAAGAATGGACACCCTAGAATCAAAGGTGGATTCTTTCGAAAGTAAAGTCACATCCATGTTGTCTCATAACATTGCTGAGTTGAAGAACTTAAATGCTACTAAGACTCCGCCATCCATGGATTTAGCTGCTCCAAGTTGTGAAACTTGTGGGTCAATTATGCATATTTCAAGTGTGTGCCCAAGCCGATTCGAAGAAGTTTCTGCAATGTATCAAGGGAGACTAAACCAGAAATGAGATCCCTATTTCAACACATACAATGAGGGTTAGAAATCCAATCCAAAGTTTAGTTGGAGGGGTGAAGAAGCCAATGCCTAGAGATTTCAAAGGAGTGTAGGAGCTGGACCTTCTAGCTCCTACATCCAAAATACACAACAAGCCTTGAGTATGCCACCAAAGGAGGATACTAATCAACTACTTCAAAACATGCTGGTGCTACTCAAAGAAGAGAAGGCTTCCACCGTCAATCAATTCAATTCGATTGACTTACTTATTTAGAAGGATTCTTTGAAGAATGACGCGAGATATGCCTCTTTGGAGAAGAGGATGGAGCAGTGGGAAACCAAGGCTGAAAACTTGAACCCCTTCGTCACTCAACTTTCCAACAATTTGAGTGAACAACAAGCAAGGAGTGGTGGCTCCATACCCTCAAACATTGTCATCAACCCCAAGGGACTAAATGCAATAATTTGAGAAGTGGGAGGAAAGTGAGATTTGAGGATGAAGAAGAATGTGAGAAAAGAGAAGAAGCTAGTGAATTTGAAGAGATTCCACAAGCTGCTGAACAAGGGAAGAGAAGTGGTCCAAACTAAGCCACAAATTGTAAACTTAGGTCGCTGACTAGCCTTGAAAATGATCAAGAATATTAATTTTGATTTCCAAGGGTTGTATGGTGACAACCCCAGGGTTTTTCTCTCCAGAAGCGAGAAGGCGTACCAATAATTCTTATCTTGGGTCTGTGCTTGTGATGCAAATGCAACTAGGGTTTGATTCAAATTATCCTATTTATCTAAACTAATTACAAAATAAACTTGTTTCCTTTTGGTATCTTTTTTATCGAAGAGGAAAATAAAGCAGCTATGATAAAGAGAAACGGTGTACAATAATGAGAACCTCTTAGAAAACAAAGTGTTCCATCATAGTTCGCAAAGGATGAGGGAAAGTATCGGCTTTCGCACTAAGTTTTCGAAATAAAAAACCCCAACAATTTGCATGGGTCCAGAGTGTCATAAAATGATCTCCTTCTAAATCGCCACATGACTTGGTGGGTCCGAAACAACATGAAATGAACTCCATCCCATGAAATCCCTTAAGGCCACTTAGTGTGTGTACAGAAATCGCAGAGTGATAAAATCAACTCCATACATTGTTGACTCTAAAACCAAGCACAACCAGGATGATAGAAGAGAACAACAAGATTTCAACTAATAAACAAAATGAACTCCATTCTGCTTTGTCAATCACAAAACAACTCAATACACAATAATCCAATTTGGCTCAACCGAGACCAAGCATTTACACACAAATTACAAAAGTCCAACTCAGAATCCTAGTAATCTATAGTGTAAACACAAATTGAAAGTATATACTCCTCTTTCGGCACTTCGAACTTCGGCTCACTTCATCTTCAAGAGGGTAGAGATGTTCAGCTCCTCATGGGTGATGGGAATGAGCTTTGAATGGATGATAGATGGATGGATGATGAAGAAGTGGTGTGAAATGGTATTAGTGTGTAGATAGGGTAAATGGAGAATAGGTTTCTCTCCTCCTTTGCTCTCTCAATGCTCTCTGCCTCCTTCTTCCTCCTCTCTTCAAAAATGCCCTAATTCAACATAATAAACCATCCTGGGTCAGATCCATCAAGCTGAGTCGGATTATTTTCCTTCTGAGGTAAAAATTTAGGTACTGCGCGATATTCACCGCAGCAAACCTCACCCGAGAGTTCTTGCATGACTACTTGAACTTTGGCCGCAGCGAATATTGAATTGAGCCGTGGCAAACTTATCCAGAATTGCTTCCCTTGCCATTTTGTAAGGAGTTCCTAAAATGAAATAGCAAATATGGGCAGTATCATTTACTCATGATGCAATTTAGGCACAATAAATCATTATTCATGGCATAGGTACCCAAAATCACATTAATCCAAATCAATAACTCTTAATCTAAACTTAAGCACGAAAAGGTCATGTATGGGCTAAAATTGACTCTAAGACTCTGAAAATTCAAGTAGAAAACTAATACAAATAAAGCTCAATCAAATTCCCCCACACTTAAACCTTTGTACTCCTGGACAAAGCTTCTTCAAAAACTTAAAAACAATAAATGCACTTAGGAAATGTACTCATAGGTCCAGGACTATAGAGCTTGGTAAAAACATTCATAAAGGGATCAGCAATGATAATGGCAAAGGCAATTATAAATTAAACCTTAAGAGACTTCAATTCAAGAGACCAAATAAAAAAAAGACTTCCTCTCCAAAGGTAGAAGTGTCTCTCTCAGCTCACCAAGCAAGGACAATTTTCACTCATGGTCTGCTTATTCGAATCTCTACCACAGGCTTGTATTATTCTACCTCTCTACCACAAGATCAATATAGTATGAATCAAGAGGGCTTAAAGGTTAAGATGGATGATGGGGTTCTAAAATTAATGGAATGAAATAATGAAGTGAAATGAAATTCTTAATTTATTTATATAATATATATATATTTCTTTTCTTCTTTTTTTCTTTTCTCTTTTTTTATTTTTTTGTCTTTTTCTTCTTCTTTTTTATTGAATAACAACTGCTCACATACATAACTGCATCAACATATACTTGCACATATAAGGATAGATTTTTCAAATGCTAGTTTTCAAGAGTGCATGGCTCAAAGGGGTAGCAAAAGATGAAATATTGAAGGGTTTGTGTTTGGGCTAAATGAAAGGTTTTGAAATGAAGGCCTCTATCCTTTTCACAAAATATTGGATCATAAAGCTTTAATTAAGAATCAAGACAAGTTCTAGAGAGATTACAAATCAAGACAGACCCACTCTAATCAAATAAAATTAGGCCTAATTATCCTCATGACAAGGCTAATGTCTCAATTAAACAGTCTCAAGAACTAAAATCGCAAAAGGTAAATTGACAACTGATCTATGCTTATCAATTACTAATAACTCAAAAAACGCGATTAACCAAATACTTTGATCCTTAGACTCATAAATTAACCTCCCAATGCATTGGCTATGAAAATCACATTTTCATAAGCTTTGCTCAAGAATGTTAAAGGCATTAAAGATGAGAGGAACTTTTATTTCAAAAAAAATCCATAACCTTTTTTTTTTGCACCAAGGTTTCGCCGCGGCTAACCAATAAGTTGGTCACGACGAACTACACCGAGAGGTGGTTCTGTGTGCCTGTGATTTTCATTGCATCGCAACCATAAGATGGTTGCGCAAAACTCACCCAAGAGGTTGAACTACTTATTTAAGGACTTTCGCCGCGGCGAACAACATAATTGGTCACGGGGAAAATGGTCAGAAAGCAAAATTTGAGTTCAATTCCTCTGGAGATTCAATATGTATATATTTTTTTCGAAAAATTTAAAACGAAACTTGAAAATTTCCAAAGTTTTAAGACAAAAATAGCCCCACATTATCCTTCAATGAATTTTAGTTGCATGTTAAAATCAAAAATATTACTTGGGAACACTCCAAATTCTAAATCTTCGCCCACAATTAATTCAAACATTGTCCTTAATGATTGGAAGGTAAGATTTACAAATCAATGTGCGCGGCATTCGCAAGCAATATCGAATAATCATGCACACATACAACAAAATTTGGAAAACAGCATTAGGAAAAGCATCCATATATACACATACATACAACTGCAAAGACAAAATAGATAAAAACATCGAGTCCAAACAACAACTGCACCAAAGTTCAACAATATTCAGATAAACAACAAGAAAACATGTAGAAAAGAGCTAGCCATCCCCCTGCATGTCCGAATCACCCTCAAAATCTACCTCAGCAACAACATCCTCCTCCCGAGTGCCCTCCACTGCTCCGCCCTCTCCGGATGGTCCGGCTTCGGAAGTCTAAGCACCAGAATCATCATCCTCCTCCTCTGGAGGCAACTCAAAGTGCAAGCTCTGCGCAATCAGGGCATCCATTCTCCGGTGATACCTCCGCTCCTTCTCAAATGAAACCCTGAACTGCTGAAATTCTGCAGCTAAGCTCTCAAGTGAGAAAGGGGCTGGTGACTGCGGATGGTCGTCCAATGCCTGAGGTGCTGGAACCTCTTCTTCCTCACCCAGCAAGTCATCAATATCTACATACAGTTCAGGCTGGGGTACGGGAGCTCTGCGGATCCTATCATAAGTGGACATAGGGGCAGGGGCAAATGGGTGGTCCTCAGGATACTCTGGTACATCCAACTCAGCGAACATGTCAGAAATAAGGTGAGGAAAAATGATAGCCTTCATGGTTTTCGATGTGAGTACGACCTCACAAAGGGAAGAATAAATGAGGGTGGATATATCAAAACAGATCCCCTGCATTAACATGTAAATGCAGAGAGCCTGTTTCTTCGTCAAGTTCGCTAAGTGGGTAGTGGGCAAAATGTTGCTGCAAACAAGGTGTATGAAAGGTTTAGTCTCTGGGTGATACTCAGATCGGCGAATGTACATCTCAGACTTACGAGGTACATGCCAACCCTTTCTCGGAAGGCACAAGGTCTCTACTATCTCATCCGTAGGAAAGTTACTCATGAACTGAACATAGTGATCATACTCAACTATGGGTAAAGCAAGATGGGTACCGATGGTATGGCGAGTAATGGCATGCTGAAGTACAGTACCTCGGTAATCAATGAAAAGACTAGTCTCATGACGGCACTTCGCGTAAAAGTGGTGGACAAAAGCGAGGTTACCCTGGGTACGCTTGTGGATAAGGCTAGTGAGGCCACACTGACTTATTCTGCAAACAAAATGTTGGTTGGCAGGAGTCAAGCGGAATGAGCGTTCCTTTACCAAAGGACGCTTCTCAGTAAACTCTAGGATCTTCTCAAAGTTCTGGGATGGTTCAGGTTCAGGGTTAGGGGGTCTACTATGTTAGGTCTTTTAGTTCTAGGCATGGTTGCTAGCTGGACTCACAATAATAATACAAAAAACAGCAGAAATACAGAGTTAACACAGGCAAAAAACAGCAACTGTTGTTGTTGGCCGGGGTGAAAATTATGGTTCGTTGCGGCTAAAATCAAATTTAGTCACGGTGAATAATATTTTTTGTTACGGCGCAAATCGCAGAACAGGCGATTACAGCGACAAGCGAAAACAAAAAATCATGAAAATGAAATGAAGAGAAAAAGAAAGGATGAAATGCTTACTCTAGATGGAAAAGATGAAGTAGCGACAAGAAATGCAATAGTCACGGTGGCAAACAATGAACGGACTGCAACGGTAGAGAAAACACTCGACAGAGACGGTGAAAACGACGGTGAATACGAAGAATGAAATGGAAACTAACTTAAAAAGAAAATCGCGGGAGATGAAGAGACACGATTTTCACCACGGTGAACCAATGTTTGGTCACGGCAAACATACGAAGAGTCTTAATGTTGGTTAAGGCGAAAATAAATTTTAGTTGTGGCCAACACTTCCCGAGAGGACACACATCACAATCAACATTTGGTCACGGCAAAAAATTAATTTCGTCACGGTGAAACATGACAGAGAGGCACAAACACAGAGATGGAAGCATAAAACACAGAACAAAAGCCAGCATTCAAACCTAAAACTTCAACCAATCAATATGCACATTCTAACTCTGCGGGCAAGACTCTCTTTAGAGACAATCCTCTTGAAGATAATCTAATCACGAATCCGAGGAAGTTTATTGAATTCAACAGTATTCCTATGCTATAAATCTAAACTAAACTACTACTACTAGGAATGCTCCTCCCCCACACTTGAATCATTTATATTCACAACATAATTATTCAAAGCTCAAAGTAAATGATTAAGGAAGGGAAAGGAACAACCTGGAAATCATGGCGGCTTATGAGTCTCATCGGCTTTCCCATGCTCTTCTTTTGATTTTTCATACAGCACATGCATTGGTACAGCCGGTTCATTTGACACTCCTCTTGAATGCTCTACAAAATCTATTAAAATACCTCTCCCGGAGGTGTCATCATTGTTTATAAGGGGAGAAAATTTCTTACACTCATTGGTTGATCTTACAATTTGTGTATATGGAAATGAAAGCATGATATCTACTAATACAGCAAGAGTGCATTTTTCAATAGTTTCACAGGATCAAAATGGGTAATTAGGGGGTTTAAGAGGAATTTTCAAATTTTTATCATCAAATGATGCACATGAATAAAGATGTCAACATGAGAATTCATTTTCTATTGCAAATTTAGTGCATGCATCATCAACAACAGCATCAAGAGCACTAACGTTCAGCAATGAATAATCCTCATGTGGGTGTTTCATAGCCTCATATATGTTGAAGTTGATCTTACTTTCCCATACTTCCATCGTTATGCTTCCTCCTTTCATGCTAATAATAGTGTTAGCAGTCCTCAAGAAGGGTCTACCTAAAATCAAGGTGGACTCATTAATGGATTCTCTAGACACGTCTAGCACATAAAACTCAGCAGGGAAAACTAAGTCTTTAACTTTCAGAAAAATATTTCAACAATACCATCAGGGTACCTAATCGATCTATCCGCTAGTTGGAGTATTACGGATGTGGGCTTCAAGTTCTTGACCCCTAAAGCTTGGTAATCCGACCTTGGCATCACATTAATTGTAGCCCCTAGATCTAACAACGCTCCCCCTATGGTAATTTTTCCTATAATACAAGGGATGGTGAAAGATCCTGCTGGGTCTTGACATTTCACAGGAAATTGTGGTTTGAATAAGGCTGAAACATTTGAGCTCACTTGAACTTTTTCATTAGGTCTAAATTTCCTTTTATTTGTGCATAATTCCTTGAGATATTTAGCATATTTAGGGACCTTTTTCACTAAATCAAGCAATGGTATGTTCACCTCTATTTTACTGAACAAATTATAAACCTCCTTTTCACTATCCTTTTCAGCAAGCTTTATATTCATCAAATATGGATTTGGAAAAGGGAGTTCATGAATGTTTAGCTCTTTACCTTTCGATGAGGTTGAACCATGCTTGTTTCTTTCCTTGTTCTTACTTGTTGTCCTTTGCTCCATAACTACTCTTTCTTTTTCTTTTTATTGTGGTGAGGCACTCTCTCTTCTCAGCAACAATTCTTCTTTTATGCTCTCACTCCTCTTCTTTTTTCAGCAGGTTTTGGAATCTCTTCAAATTCAATTTCTTCTTCTCTTCTTTCAGATGCTTCTTTATCATTAAATCTCACTTGCCTCCCACTTCTCAACTTAATTGCATTTAACCCTTTGGGGTTAATGACAATATTTGAGGGTATGGAACCACCACTCCTTGTTGTTCACTCAAATTGTTGGAAAGTTGAGTGACGAAGGAATTCAGCTTTTTGACCTTAGTTTCCCATTGCTCCATCCTCTTCTCCAAAGAGGCATATCTCACGTCATTCTTCAAAGAATCCTTCTGAATAAGTGAAGCAAGCGAATTTAATTGGTTGGCGGTGGAAGCCTTCTCTTCCTTGAGTAGCACTAGCATGTTTTGAAGTAATTGATTTGTGTCTTCCTTTGGTGGTACACTCAAGGCTTGATGTGTATTTTGCATGTTGGAGTTGGATGGTCTAGCTCCTACATTCCTTTGAAATCTCTGGGCATTGGCTTCTTCACTTTTCCAACTGAACTTTGGATTTGATTTCCAACCCTCATTGTAGGTGTTGGAATTCTGGTTAGGTCTCCCTTGATACATTGCTGAAAATTCTTCGAATCGGCTTGGGCACACACTTGTAATATGCATAACTGACCCACAAGTTTCACAACTCGGAGCAGCTAAGTCCATGGATGGTGGTGATCTATTAGCATTTAAATTCTTCAGCTCAGTAGTGATAAGAGACAGTTGTGATGTGACTTTTTTTTCTAAAGAATCTACCTTTGATTTTAGGGTGTCCATTCTTCTGTTATGAGCATTTGAATGTCCAATTTCATGGGCAGCCCTAGTGTCTCTTCCACTAAATAGATGATGGTCCAAAGTCATCTTCTTGATAAGCTCCCAAGCTGCTTCGGTGGTTAAATCAATTAATGAACCTCCAGCTGCCGCGTCTAGCATTCCTTTTTCTTGGCTCTTCAATCCATCATAAAAATATTGAACCAGCTGTTCATCCGGTATTTGATGGTGAGGGCATCTTGAAAAAAGATCTTGAAATCTATTCTAATAATCGTACAACGATTCATCATATTCTTGGTGTGCGGAGTAGATTTCCTTTCTCATTATTGAAGTTCTTGATGCTTGAAAATACTTTTCTAAAAATGCTTTCCTCAAATATGCCCAACTTTAATAGGCATTTGCCACATGCCTCGGCAAACTCATGAACCATTCTCTTGCCTTCCCTTCCAACGATAGGTGGAAAACTTTCCACAGTACTTGATCAAATGATGCTCCAACAGGTTTCATGCTCTGGCAAATCATTGACAATGACTGCAAATGGATGTACGGATCCTCTCTTGGAAAGCCATGAAATTTAGGAAGAGAATTAATTAACAAACCCTTAATCTCAAAATTCACATCATAATTTGGGCAAGCTGCAGTAAATGGATCATAATTAACATCAGAGGTCGTGGCTTCTCTTATGGTTCTTCTCCTATTATTTCCATTATTTTACCCCATTCTTTCTTCTTTCTCATTTCCTCTGTTACCATTCCCTTGTTGATTTCCATTCCTATTTCTGTTTTTTGGGTTTGGTACATTTTCAGCCATGATTTCTCCTAATGACTCTCCTAATCTATCTAATTGCCCTAAACTAGACTCTCCTCCTTCTAAGCCTAAGTCTCTAACTACCTTGCCCTTCTCTTTTCTTTTGTTGGCCCTCCATCTCTCCCTCAATGTTCTCTCATTTTCGGGATCAAAAGATTCAAGTTGACTCTTTCTGGGCATACAAGAGAAAAATTCAAGGCAAGAGCAAAATTAACACAACTCAAAATAAACGAATAAAAAATGAATGAAAAAGATATGTATGAGTGTATGCATCTGTATGTATGGTTGAAATTTAGATGAATGAAGTGAATGAAGTGTGAAAAGTGGAATTTCGCCACGGCAAAATACAATTTACGTTATGGCGAAAGGTACCCTAGAGGGTATCTCTCATTCAGAAATGCAATTTTAGTCGCGGCTAAAGTCAAATTTGGTCGCAGCGCAACACACCCGAGAAGAATTTCTCTATGAAATTGAGTGTGCGCCGTGGCGAAAAATGAAATTCGTTGCAGTGAAAATGCAGATTTTATGCAGATGCAGCAGAAAAAGATGCAATCTACCATGCAATGCTAAGATATTCACAAGCTAATCCTATACTATGAACAAAGATGCAAAACTAACAAACAAAAACACAATCCAATAACTATTGATGTAATATCCATAAATTTCGATGCTAGCTAAATTAAATGCTAATCCGATAACTAGGAAACGAAAAGAGAAATCAGAGGTAAATAGTATAGAAAGAAAGACTATAGGCCGGAAGTCATAAAGATAGACCTGGCTTAGTACACGGAGTTCCGTAGGAATTCCAGAGTTAAGAAAAATTGCCCAGAGTGATATGAGGATGGAAAACCTTCAAGAAAGGGACCCATACGTCATTTAATAAAAGAACAAGGATATAAAGGTCTTTCAGTATCAAAAGTAAGGGCAAAAGAGTAATTTTTGAACATGTAGAAAAAGTAAGGGCAAAATGGTAATTATGAGAAAGTTAAAGGGCATTTTGATCATTTGACAAAAGAGAAGTCAAAGTCAAAAGTCAAGCAGTTGACAAAAATGTCAAAAAAATTTACAGATGCCCAATAGATAGATTTCTACTTATCAGTCGCAATGATAAAACACGGATTTTCCAAATTCGGACCCGATTTCCGTCTACGGAATTTTTAAGGGTAAAAAAGGAAAAATAATTATTTGAAATATTAGAAGCTCTTCAAAAATTTGGAGAAAAATATGAAAAATCCAGTGAAGTATGTAGTAATTAATAAAATTATTACCCGGTATATAATTAAGACGATTTTCCCGAAAATGGGGAAAAATACCCAAAAAATACCCAAAAAAATCCCCGAAAAATAATTATTTCAAAAATTAATTTTGGAAAATCTAGAGGGCATTCTGGAAAAAGGAAAATGGCATGAGAATCAGTCAGAAATATAGTATTTTTCAAGGCCCTAAAAGAAATTTGCTCTCCATTGCTCCGTTTCAGGGATTTTGGACAGGATAAAATAATCCTGTAAAAATTGAGATAATTAAAGGGTATTTTGGGAATAATAATTTTATTATATTCAAGATGAAAATATGGAGATTAAATGAGAAAGAAAATATCTCCAGAAAAGTAGAAAAAGTTTTGCCAGAATAAAGTTAAGTTTACCGGTAAAATGTGTAATCGGTAAAAGTAACCGAATGGGGTCCAATTTGGTTAGAGTAACCAAATAGTTGGCAGATTTTTACAGCCATGATGAGCACTTTATGAGAGCCAATGAGAAGTGGACAAGTGGCTCTTAGGTGGAAGCATATCAACCATTAGATTTCATTAAAGTTTCAAGATGAAATCTCCACCTTTGATTCCTTAAATGTGTGAGTTAATAAATCAATAATTCCCTTCATTTATCCAGCCATGTGCACGACACATTCCAGAAGTTTTTGGAAAAGAGAAGTGACGCCATTTTAGAGCCAAAGAAGAGAAAAAAGCTTGGTGAATCTTCAAGGTAAGGAAGATTACTACCTTGAAACATATACCAATCTCTTCCTTGCAACTTCCTCTTCGACTTCCATGGTTTAGGATTTTGATTTAGCCTCTCTTTTCTCAATTTCATGGCTTAGGTTCTTGAGAGAAAAGTGACAAAGAGAGGGATTTAAAGCCATTTAATGGTTGGAAATGCTTCCTCTTGTTGAAAGAAGCATGGTGATGATAATATTGATGTTGTTTGAGTCTTGTTGTGACTTTGTAAATTTTGGAAAATCATGAGAATATGGGGAGATGCTATCCAATTTTCCATTTGATATGGAAGAGTTAGAATCATGTTTTCCCATGCATGAATGAGGGTTTGGAAACATGAAACAAGTGATAGAATGGTTAGAAGTTCAAAATTTCTTGTTGAGGAATTTTAGGCATAATTTCGGCCAGATCTGGAACAGAATGAAGATGAATTGTTTTGATAATTTTGATGATTCCAATGGATCCAAAATGAGTTTTTGTGTAGGGTATAAGTGGTCCCAAATTCATGGAATCATTAGAAAAAGTTAGAGACAAGTTTGAGTCTCTAGTGTTTAATGAAATCAAGAGAATGGTTAAGGGAAATTTTATATTGTTCTTGCATTGGAAATGGCTCATGTTTAATGGCCATTATATTCTCCATTGTGTAGGCAAGAATTTTGTTCAAGAGGGTTATTTTCAAAGTGACCAAGACAAGTTACAAAATCAAGAACAAGTTAAGGAAAAGTAAAGCTTAAAGGTAGCAAAGATTTCTAACTTTACTTAATATGCTGTGAAATTATTCTAATGATGTGCATGACTTTATGACATTGTTGAATGTGTTTATGAGTAATATTATGCTATGGCCATATGCATTAAATATGTGCTTGGTACACAATTTGACATTGTTACACAATTTTATAAACTTAAAGCATGTCATGCCAATTTTTCATGTATGTTAGTAAGCTTTGCTATTGGGATTTCCAAAAATCTCACCCTCCCCCGCTAACCATTTCTAGGTACAAATTCATCAAACAGAAAAGAGAAAATGTATGAAGCTTGAAGCATGGAATTTGATGAGATTTTGTTAATGAGATTATGATGTAATATCATGTTATTTGAGAATTTATGTATGGCATGTAATATGTGATGTAAACATATGGTTGGTATATGCCAGTTAAGGAACTCCAATTGCATGATTAAACAAGGTCAAGAAAGGATTAGAAGTTAGGGTTTCAAGTGGTAAAGTTGGAATTGAAAAACTTGATGAAATGCTGAAGTTAACCAAACCCCTAACTTTGGGTTAATGGAAAACAGAGGAAATGAACTCCAAATGGGATGAAATTTTACAAAAAAATAGTTCATATTGCAAGATTTAAAACAAGTCAAAGAACACTGAATTTGGAGATTTGTACAGAAATTTATTAAGTTCCAAAATTGAAAGAAAATCACTGAAAAACCTGGGAAAATAGAAAAATGACCAAATAAACAGTATTTTTTCAAGAATTAAACTGTATCATTTGGGCAAGTAAATGAATCAATGAGTATTTTTTCCTTATAAAGGAACTTACAAGATTCAAATATAAATTGGAAGCACTAAATTCGATTTTTATAGAATTAGTTATGAATTTTCAAAGTTGGTCCAAAATCAGTGAATATTAACTTTCAAAAACTTGAAAGTTTTCAAAGTAAACTTTTGGACTTTCTAATCACTTTGAGGCTTCCCGTTGATTCTAAATCAATATACAATGAAGCTAAGGATTAAGTTAAGGTATGTCACAGATTGCTATTGGAATGCAACAAGAATCATATATTCATTACCCAAATGAATAGATAATTTGAGATACAAACTCAGGTAGATATTATGTGTTACCATATCTACTCTTCCTTGTCATGTCTTACTTGATTTTGGTTGATCAAAGTTGGTTTCCTTCCTTAGCACATTTAGCACCAAAGGTCAAGCTTCAACTTCAACAGGACGTATGTTTATTTTCATGTAGTCATAGCCTTGAGAAGCCTTTTCTCATCCTGCACAATCATATCAACCTTTTTCTTCCTCTGTTGTCTAACTTCTCATGAGTCCATGCTATATTAGCAACAATGACTCTAAAGCTCTAATATGATTAATTCATACACCTCTTGAGTAGAGAGATCTTTTGAATTAGCAAGAGCTAAGTATAATTTGATTTGAAAAGTTGACTTATGCTTTCTATTACAAATCATAAAATCTTTTGAAAGCATAAGGTTCTTTTGAAATTGTGAGAGCATGAGGTTCTATTGAAATCATTTTTGAACCATGAAAAATACGTGATGCTCGTACTAAAAAACAGAGGTTAACAATTTTCAAATATCAAAATGCTTCAGTTTAGAATACAATTACAATGACATGTTGAAGGTTTTTCCAAGGAGAACAAGTCATAATGACTTTACCTTTGACCCAGAAATTATCTTGACTCATTGAATTTGATTTTGAAATAATTCAAGTAGCAAACTGAGCACAAGAATTTATGAATAATAAGGTACAGATTCACGGGTCCAGTTATTAGACATGAAGCTTTTCATGCATTGAAATCATCACTGTGAAAGAATCCTTTGAAGCATTTTTGGTCTTCACAAACGCATCAACTTTCAATTTTTTGAAAACCATGTAAGTAAAGAATGATTGCTTATCAAAACATGCATATGCACTTTTGTTAAATTAGTATGAATTGAAATCTTTTGATAATGCATTTCTAAAACTTAGAACATTAAAGTATATGCTTATGCACATATTATCTTTTAATTCACGCAGCAATCTGAAACATGTTGAAAACCAATTTTTGATTGCTAATAAAAAATAACACTGATCAAGTAATAAGCATGGCATGGGATAAAGATTTGATGTCACCATGTTTCTTCTTATCTCGGTGCTTGCTTGTTAGATCAATGCGAAAATCCGTTCTTCACTTGTTCAGTTTCCTCTTAGGGATTTGGAGGATTGGCTTTTCTCACCACTGCATCTTTGTAATGCATTTGATTAGATTTTACTTTTGGGTGACTACAACTCTCATATAATGTAAACTCTAAAAATCTTCTTCTTTCTGTATGAGATATCCTCATATTCTTGTTTACTTCAAGCTAGTAATTGAATGGTACTTCCATGGTAGTCCATTCTTGAAGTTGAATAGGCAAACCTTCACTACCTTCGTTGCCTCTTATGATTAGGTATTGGATGATCTAAGCATTCTTATTTTGATGTAGGTTCTATGAGTTTCCTTTTTCATGCATGAGGAGCTCTTTGATTCGTTATCTTCTCATTACCTTTATATCCATATCGTATAGAATCAATCTGCATAAATGAGCACTAGATGGACATTTTGGTACCCAAGAATAATTGGGTCCTTGAACATTAGTTTTGGACCTTACTTATCCTTTTGGTAATAAAAAAAATTCACTTCTCAAATTAGAATTTCTTCTATATAGCACGCATGAGAAGTATGGCCAGCTTTTCAACAATAGTTACAAATGAAAGAATGATACTTATAATGAACAGATTTGTAGGTGTTGTGTTTGTCAAAAGCATGCACACATGAACATCCTTTCTTCTCAAAAGATTTTCCAGCAAGACAAAAACACTTTTGCTTTTTGAAATTGAATCAACAATATATTGAAAAGCAATTTTATGCAAACTTATAACATCTGTTTCTCAATATGCATCAAAAAAATTAAAATTGATTACCAAAAGTGAATTTGGAGCTCCAGGGCATGATTCGTCATATTTGTCAAGGCATAGCTTTTCCTGGGAATCCTATTTCTCATATACTCTATTTTGTGCTATGGAAGTTATTTGTAAATTCTTCATCGTTATCAACTTCCAATTGTTCATCATCTGAGGATATGCAACCTATAGACTATGATGAACTGTAAACAATTTCCACTTGAACACAATCGTTAGAGGTATAGAGACAATTGAGAGTATCCCATATTTCTTTGGCACTAAAGTAAAATTTGTTTTCTCAAAGTCATTTCCAGTTACAACATTATATAGAAATCTCATTGCTCTAATGTTTAAATAGAACAATTGTTTTTAAAGACTTGTGTGATATAGTGATGAAATTAACTTGTGTAAGTTCTTCTATCCAACAATAGCTTTCAGACCATGATTAAAAAAATCTGTCTTCTTTCAATGATGGAGTCAAAAAAAATTTAAACAATAGTTTTATGCAAGCTTCTGAAGGGGAAAACATTTTCAAAACAATAATGAGAAGAATACATTTTACCATCGGTGCATCTTGAGCTTTTGATAGTGATTTATCATTTTCAACATAAAGGCTTCTTCTCTGTAATCCACTCTCTTCTGGTTCCTTTGGGCTGACTAACTCATGGAAGCGTTTTTGTGATCAATCCTTCTGTGATTACAGCTTCCAGTTTGATTCATCAATTATAGCTCATGAACTGTCAACACTTACAACTTAAAGACATTTGTTAGAAATATGAATACATTCAAGAGAATACCAAATGTCTTTAATACATAACCAAAATTTTAAATTCAATAAAGATTATGAAACTAAAGTTTTATCACTCAAGATATCAAGTAAATCAATTTCTTTTCATCTCCTATCCAATCCTTTCTCAGCTTTGGTTGGAAAAGCATTTTCGAAATAATTCAACATAAAACAAATTTTAGCTTTCAGAAACTGAAAAATCAACATCTTTAAAAAAATATAAGATAGTTTATCAAAATCATTCAAAAACGCATACAACCCAATTTCAGCCATGGACCGCTCTTGAGACGGTTAAGTCCTTTAAACAAGAGACCCGCTCTGATACCAAATGTTAGGATGGCTATCAACCAAGAGGGGGTGAATGGGGTGTTATAAAAAATTTTGTTAAATCAAAGAGTAAAGAAAATTAAGTTATTGAAAGAAAGAGCAGAGTAGAGAAGATAAACACGATGATTTATCCTGGTTCAGTCCTTCCGACCTATATCCAGTCCTCAGAGCTCCTCTGAGATTTTCCAATCTACTAACAACAATAACATCAGGCTTCTCAAGCCTTTACAAAGGGAATCACACTCCCCTTCACAATTTGTACTATAACAGAGACCAACATGCTCTGCTTTCTCAACTCAAACTCAGCCCAGCAATCTCAAGATCCCAATCTTGAGTTTCTCACAGAAATACAATAAGTTTGGATGAACTGATATGCTCTCTCAAAGAGTGGATAGATAAATATTGAAGCTCTCAGAGAACTATAATATCATAGTCCTAAAGTTGTTGTGTGATTTCCTCGAATCCACGCTCTATGTTTTATGTTCGGTGACTCCATATACTTTATCTCGTCTCTTTTTGTTTGTTGCTTCATCATAGTTATAGATGTTGGAAAAATTTGTATGTTGGAGAGGAGCGTTGTATTTTTTGTTCAGCTTTGGCTTTTATACTCTATTTTTCAAACTTGGCCTGCTCTGACAAATTTGATTGTTGAAAGAGAAAGAATATCTGTTGGAGTCCTGATAAGAAGCAAGTATTTGTTGAAGAAGATTAATCTATTAGAAACTGCTTTTGCTTCCGTTATACTTCTGCTTCAGTGTCTGACGAGGTTGTATAATGTTCTATGTTAAAAGGCTCTGCCACGAAGAGAGACGTTGTCTATGAATTTGTCCGTTGAGAGCCCATGCTATAGAAGTATTCAGATATGCATATTCCCTGTTAATAAGACTAAGCATGAAGCATTTATGAGAACAGTTGATATTCAAAAAGTCGTTATGCAAATAAGGAAAGATTAGGTAGATCATAGGTGAAGCTGTCAGATTGCAATAGTGTCAGATAAAGTATTGCTAGAGCATGACACTTTGATGCTCCAGTATTGCAATGAATATTTCAAAGAAAAGTTCAATGCTTTAACATAATACTCGAGTATTATCTGAAAGTGTTTGAAAAAGAATCAAATACTCGAGTGTTTAAATCATAGTTCTCGAGTACTGATAATGCTTCTTAAGATTACTCGAGTATTTTGTGAAGGTCTTGTGAAGAAGAGTAAAAAGGAGTTCAATACTCGAGTGATAAAATTGGAGTGTTCAAGTATTAGGAGTGCTAGTAATAAGTGCTGGAGCATTCTCAAGGAGTATTGATGAACAGTAAAAATTTTGAGCCCGATGCTCGAGTATTGGATGCTAGTGCTCGAGTATATGCAGTACTTCTAGTTAATACTTATAGTGTTTGCTCCCATTATTGTATGAAAAACTTCAATACTTGAGCACTGTAAACTAGTGCTCGAGCATTTGCTCTGCTGGAAGCCTCTGCTTGAAGTACTAACTGAAAGCATCGAGTCCCAGAAGCATGATGCTCGAGCATTAATTCCCAATACTCGAGTGCTGGTTGTGCTTGATGCGTATCTGGAGCATTGAGTGAAAGCATTACCTGAAAAACTAAATTTTGAGCTCAGTGCTTGAGCACTAGGTGCCAGTGCTCGAGCATTGGCAAGTTTTGGGGAGAAAATCTGATTCTGAGGCCCGATACTCGAGCACTAGGTGCTAGTGCTAGAGCATTAGCTTGTAGCTCAAATTTCAACGACCATATCTCTCTCAATTCAACTCCAAACTTTGTAAATAATATATAAATGGAAAGCCCTGAAAGTCTACTTTCACATGAATTAAGAATCAATCCCAAATCTATTATATAAGTAAAGTTATGATAGATTCAATAAGCAAAGGTTAGAAATAAGCCGTTCAGTTTTGACCACCAAGTTTAGAAATTTATATCTCCTTCATTTGAAATAATTTGATGCTATTCTTGGTGTCTATGAAACTCATTTTGAGTCTAGGTTCATATGAAATTGGTTTCATATCAATCGGAGTTGTATTGTAGGAGATATGATCAAAATACCAGACATATGTCAAGCTCACAGAAAACATGGGAGGCTAATGCTCAAGCATTGGAGATCCAGTGCTCGAGTATTGAGTCCCAGAGGTCAATGCTCAAGCATTATAGCCCAATGCTCAAGTGTTGACACCAAAAACTCAATACTTGATGTTTATGCTCGAGCATTGCTTCAAGTATTGCCTAGGAAACTTTGAAAACTCATCATACTCGAGTATTATGATCCAATGCTCGAGTATTAACTTCAAAAATCATTTATAAGCATCTGAATGAATCTGAGATGAATGGTTAAATAATAAAACATTTATTTAAAACATTTTAACATTCAAAAAGAGTTATTTAACCAAATCATCCTCCAATTAAAATAATGCACAAATATTGATTAACAATATGCATTGTAAAATCATTATGCATGGAAAATATGTATTGTGAAAACTTTTTGCATTGTAAAACATTTTGCTCCTATTTGACATCATCAAAACTAATCATATCTAACAATTTGCACAATAGAGAGCTCAAGGTATAAGAAGGAAGTTGTGAAACCATGTGAACAACTTACTTGTAAAGTGGAAAATTTAGTTAGATTACTATCTTTTGCATTAACATCCTTTAGGGCAAAGTTCAAAGAGCAAAGGAAAGGAAGTATAAGGGTTAAGTGGAATTTTGAATGCCAATCATATGGGAAAGTTTGTACAAGTTGACTATGTCACTTATGTGCACTTTTGGGTGATTGTAGCTTAAATTCCTACGCTATGCAACATGATACATGTGCTATGTAAATAGACCCAACATTCTATATTATTATGTAAATTGGTTATTTGCATGGAAGAGAGGAATGTGAGCACAGAAAATAACTTTAAAATTATCCAAAATGCTTATCAAAAGTCAAAGTTAAGAGAACAATGAAAAATAGCAATTGATGTCGAAATGGCTTGAAATTTTTCAAAACAAAAAATACTGCACATCACAAGATTTAAAATGAGCCAAATGTTGCTAAAATTAGATGTGTAGACAAAAAGTTATGGTTTGCCAAAATTAAGGGAAAAATATGAAAAATTGAAAAATAACCATATGAGCAATGGAGTTTTATGAATTAAACTGTATTATTTGGTCATGAAATTCAGAAAATTGATATTTTTTCCTTGTAAGAATTCAATAAGAATCATTTAGAGACTTAAACCACTCCATTTTGATTTTTCTATAATTAGTTATGAATTTTCAAATGTAACCCAAAAATCTGAAAAATTTACTAAATGATTAGTAACTTTGGTAAATTTTTAAATTTTATTGCTTTGGCCAATTTTATGAATGGAAGATAGTTAAGTGGTTTAATAATAGTCTCTAATGAAGTATTAAGAGGTGACAAGTGAAGTGTGACATCCAAGCTCCATAAAAATAATAATAATTGAGAAAAAAATCCTTCTCGATCATTTCCTATAACTTAGGAAAATCTTCTTTGAAAAGTGTCATCTAATGGTTTGTTTTTGATTGAGATTTATAGAAGTTTTCCTTACAGTACTTCTAGGGTAGAGCAACTGGTGGGACGGGTTGACCTGATGGCCAATTCGTGCACAGCCCAAACCTGGTATGAACCGTCCGAAATGGGTAGCCTCAAAACCTGCTGGCTCCGGGTGGGTTAACTGGCACCCCGTTATTGCCCATTCCAGAAGAACACAAAGGGGGGAGCAGAGCATTAAACCAAATTCCAAAACATAAAGCCAATCTGGATAAGAAAGTTGCAGACTTATAGAACAAAAGAGAAAGAAAGAAAGGGGGAGGAGGTACTCACATTGGGCTAGCCAGTTACTCCTAAGTCAGGAGTATCATCACTAGCCTACTCTGCCGTAGATGGGGAAGATGTTGTTTCTGACTAGAATGCCGATTCCACCATCCTACGAGTGTGAATCCCCTGAGTACGATGCCCTAGATCCAGCACCAACTGATCTATAAGCTTTGGCCTGGTCGCTTGACCAACCATTGATCTAAAAGCTAGCTTTCTGCAGATAGCAGAAGTAGGGGCAGTGACGATTTCTTCAATGGCAGATTTGGCGACTGATTGTTAGAGAGCTTAAAGAGCCCCATACAATTTCTTCCTCCTCACATTAATGTAATAGATGGCGTTGATGTCTTCCTCTTCGCAGTCATCTTCCCCGTCACCTCTAATTTCCTCCTTGCCTCGCCTTCCTCCTCTTCGATGTTTGGCATCAATATCGTGGTTGTTGGTTGATATTCAAGCTGCATACTCTAGATAAAAAAGAGAAAGGCGAAGAAATGGGAGAATGAAGGGTTTTAAATTTTTTGTTCAGATTTAGTCAAAATGAAAAAAGTTAAGCTGGTGATAGCCCGGTAGGTATCGACCTTGCAACATGTAAATTAACTCTCCATAGATTACCACCAAACCAAGATCACCTACAGGATTTAAGGTGAGATATAATTATTATATTCAAAGAACAATATGCATAAAATTAAGAAAATAAACGGGCGGGCAAAGGCAGCCCGAGGCTTGCTCGTAGCCCATCCTGTTTTCCTTACCTACCACTCGTTTAAGGCTGCCAATTATGGGCTACTTTTCAGGCAGGCCTAAATCAGTAAAACTTATACCGGGTCTGGAGGGTCCACTGGATTCTGAGCTCAACCCTAATTCTGATGGTTATCTCCTAAATTAAATAATATCATTAAGGAATAAAAATAAAAAATGTATTAACAATTATTGAGTCTAGATTAGGAAAGCATTGTTCTTGCTTATAAAGAAAAAATAAAAAATGAAAATTATAAAGAAAAACCCTCATTTATGTTGATCAATTTAAAATTAGGGAATTTCATGAATAGAAAAAATATTAAAATTAAAAAACAAAAATTAAAAAATGGTACATCAATGAATAAGCCCTAATTATTACATATAAAAAGGAGAGATAGGGTTGAGAGGAGAGAGAAGAGAGAAAGGAGCCAATGGAGAAAGGTAGATAGACAAATTTTCCACTTCTTTATCCTACATTGTCATTTTGAAGCATTCTCTCATGAATTAAAGAGAAAAAGTTTTAGAATGTATGTCCTATTTCATCGTAAATTCTGTTTCAATATTAGTTTTAGGATGTGGAATAACTAATCAAGTTTTATTTTCCTTCTCTCATTCTGTTTTATTTTAAGTGAGAATAATCATTATAGCTTCTAGGAAATGGGTTAAGTATACTGAAATATGTTTCATGTTGCTTGTTCCAATTAATATGCATATGAATTGATCTAATTTATATCATTATGTTCTAATTGATTGTTCTAAGTTGTATGAAATCCACATGTGTACCAGTATGGGTTGCTCATTTTGATTTTAAATTTAGACTTCCTTTTCATATATAAAACTAAAAAAGGGTCCCATTTTTATTTAAAATAGAAAAGGGTATCAAAATGTTTCTATGTCGTGTGAGGTTTTTAGAACCTCCTCAGGCAAAAGAAAAAATGATTGTTCTTCCATGTGAGATTATAGTAATCTCTTCATAAAGTCTAATCCAAAAAATCTTTCAAGAAAATTTTTAAATAAAAATAAAGAGGGGTTTTCAATAAAAAAAATACCAACAAATCAAAAAAAACCATTTTTCAAAAACAAATTTGATAAAATCTTTTCCTAAAAATATACCAACAAAGTGACATGTATTTTTAAATTCTGTTGTTCTGTGTGCAAGTGATATTTCACCACAGCGAAACTTACCTGAGAGGCTGAATTGGTTTATTAAAGACTTTTGCCGCAGCGAACAATAGAATTGGTCGCGGCAAAAATGATCAGAGAGCAAAATTGCAATTCAGTTCCTCTGGAACTTCAATATTTTTTTCAAAAAAATTTCAAAGAAACTTGAAAATATCCAAAGTTTTCAAACAAAAATGGCCTAACATTATCCTTCAAAAATTTAAGTTGCGTGTTAAAAATCAAAATGTTGCTTGGAAACACTTTAAATCCTAAATCTCCCCCACACTTAAATCAAACATTGTCCTCAATGATTGGAAGGAAAGATTTAACAATCAAGGCGCGTGGCATTCACAAGCAACATCGAACATTTATGTACGCATGCAACAAAATTCGAAAAACAGCATAGGAAAAGCATTCATATATACATACAGCTGGAGCAACAAAATCCATAGCAATTAACCCTTTCATGTTCTACTTGGACTGAAGAAGGCTAAAGACCAAAATGAGGAGAGTTTATCAAATTTATTAACTTGAAAATCTAATTACTTTACTTTCTACTAGACAGTTCCTTTCCTATACTTAATTATGCATCATAGCATCAATTCAATTTAGCAGAAATGTAAAATCGCAATAACAGAGTAAGTGAAGGAAATGAACAACCTTATAGCTAAGGTTGCTTGAAGTTCTCGTGGTAATGCTTTAATAGATGCCCATTAACCTTCATAATAGCTCCAGTTTCTTCATCTTTGAGCTCTACCATACGAAAATTGTGCGCCTTTGTTACTAGAAAAGGCCCGTCCCAACGATCATTGAATTTTCTAGGTTTAAAGCTAAAACGAGCCTTGAGCAGCAGCACTCTATTGCCCTCCTTGAAGTTCTTCCTTAAGATGCCCTTGTCATGTACCAACTTAGTCTTTTCCTTATACATCCGGGCACTTTCATACGCTTCCAAGCATAATTCTTCCATTTTCTCATTTTCAGCTTCCTTTCATTTCAAAGAGCTTCCATGTTCATGTTACACTGCTTGACCGCCCAATATGCCTTATGCTCCAGCTCCAAAAGTAGATAACATGGTTTACCGAAAACCAACCGGTGTGGTGACATAACAATCATGGATTTATAGGGCGTTCTGTAGGCCCACAGTGCTTCTTCCAAGTGGAGGCTCCAATCTTTTTTTGATGGTTTCACCATTTTCTTTACGATGCGCTTCACCTCCCTATTTGATACTTCGGCTTAACCATTGGTTTGTGGATGATAGGTAGTGGAGATTTTATGGGTGACACCCAACTTCAAAAATAGTTTATTCATAATTCTATTACAAAGTGGGTGCCCCTATCACTTACAATGGCTTTGGGAATTCCAAACCTACAGAAAATGTTTGACTTGACAAATTTCAACACAGTTTGGGCATCATCTTCTCTAGTAGGAATTGCCTCAATCCATTTGGACACATAATATACGGCTAAGAGTATATACACAAATCCAAAGGATGACAGAAAAGGTCCCATCAAATCAATACCCCAAACATCAAAAATTTCACAGAATAACAAGGGTTGTTGAGGCATTTCATTACGTTTACCTAATCCCCCAAAGCGTTGACATCTATCGCAAGCGCGATAGAACAAATATGAGTTCTTAAATAAGGATGGCTAGTAAAATCTTGAATCTAAACCTTTCTACCTGTCCTCCGTGCACTAAAATGCCCTCTGCAAACCATAGAATGGCAAGTCGAAATGATAGGCTCACTTATTACTTGATCGCTACACATCCTCCATAAGTGAGGTGCATCCCATATATAATGCCTAGACTCACTTTTGAGTTTTAGGGCCGGAGGTGAAGTCATAAAAGGTGGGGTAAATCCAGTGACTAAATAATTGACAACATTGTTATACCACGGCTCCCTTACAATTAAAGCACATAAGAGTGAATCTGGAAACGAATCACAAGTTAAGTCAGAAGAATCTACTCCCTTGGTATCATCTAGTAATTGGCTTAGGTGATCCGCTACTTGATTCATAGATCCGGGTCTATCCTTAATTTTCATATCGAACTCTTGAAGGAGCAAAGCCCATCTATCAATCGTGGTTTTGACTGAGGTTTTTTCATTAAGCATTTAACAGTTGTTTGGTTAGTGAAAACAATAATATGAGAGCTCAATAGATATGGTCTAAACTTTTCTAATGCAAGCACAATAACAAAAAATTCTTTTTCAGTTGTGGTGTAATTCATTTGAGCTGGGTCTAAGGTCTTGGATACATAGGCTATAGCTCTGGTAACTTTATCAATTTTCTGCCCAACCATTGCCCCTACAGCATAATTGGAAGGATCGCAAGAAAGTTCGAAGGGTAATTCCCAATTTGGGGCAATTAGAATAAGTGCAGAAACAAGCTTCTTTTTAAGTTCATCAAAAGCTACTTTGTAATTGTTATTAATGTCAAATTCACTCTTTTTGCAGTAGTTGAGAAATATGTACTGCAATTTTGCTAAAGTCCTTGATGAACCATCTATAAAACTCAGCATGATCAAGAAACGAACGGATATCTTTTACGCAACTAGGGTAGGGTAATCAAGAAATTACTTCAATTTTTGCTCTATCTACTTCTATACCCTTTTGCGAAATCGAATGCCCTAGAATGATTCCTTCATTTACCATAAAATGGCATTTTTCAAAATTTAAAATCAAATTTTTCTCAAAACTTTTTTTAAGGCTAGTCGAACAAGCATCAAAGGATCCTTTGTAAACAGTGAAATCATCCATGAAAACTTCCATGCGTTATTCTAAAAACTCAGAGAAAACTACCATCATGCAACCTTAGAAGGTCCTAGGAGCGTTACACAGTCCAAAGGGCATCCTTCGGTATGTAAATGTACCAAAAGGGCATGTGAATGTGGTTTTGTCTTGGTCCTCCGGCGCAATTGGTACTTGAAAGTACCCTGAGAACCCATCCAAAAAACAATAATGCGATTTCCTTACTAGCCTCTCAAGCATTTGGTCAATAAAAGGCAAGGGAAAACGATCTTTTCGTGTGGCATCATTTAATTTCCTATAATCAATGCACACACGCCAAGAGTTTTGGACCCTTGTGGCTATAAGTTCATCTTTTTCATTCCTTACCATTGTAATCCCACTCTTTTTAGGTATCACATGGACAGGGCTAACCCACTCACTATCTAAAATTGGATAAATGATCTCTGCACTCAATAGTTTTGTAATCTCCTTTTTTACCACGTCTAATATCAGGGGATTCAACCTCCTTTGCGGTTGTCTAATGGGTTTTGATTCTTCTTTCAAAAGAATCCTATACGTGCATATCACTGGGCTAATCCCCGGAATGTCTACTAATGTCCACCCTAATGTTCTTCTACGCTCTCTCAGAACAGCTATTAGTTTCTCTTCCTCTTTTTATGATAAAGATTTAGCAATTGTAATGGGAAGAGTATTGTGAGACCCAAGATATGCATATTTCAGATTAGACAGCAAGGGTTTCAATTCTAGAGTAGGGGGTTCCACAACTGAAGGAATTTACTTATGATGCTCAAGAGAATTGAGATCACTTCCCTGATTCTTATAGATATCCAGTTGGTCTATTGACTCTCAAGCTGCAGTTTCTAAAGTCTTTTCAACGCCACTAGGCTCCTTTATTCCAAGCGAATCTTCTTTGGTTGTGTTGCACTTAGCATCAGTGTCTGGCTCACTCGGCTGCTCATTTTGAGAATGGGAAACAGGAAGTAAACATTTCAGTACAATACATTGCAGACATGTTTCCATCCCCTCACGAGCACAGGTAGAATTTTCAGAATACAATCATGTAAAAGAGGATGGCTCCTCATATTCTGCCATTGAGGCAATAAATGAAATGCTTAACTGTACAAAATCATCCTCAGACTTAAATGTGGGATAAGTACTTTCAATTGTCATATTATTCACAAGAATGGTATGGTGTATGTGGGTGTATAAATGAGTATGTATGAAAGGTATGTATGATTTCAATGTATGTATGTATTGAAAATGAAATGAATGAAGTGTGAAAAGTGATGTTTGGCCAAGGTGAAAATGGATTTACGTCGTGGCGAACAGAACCCGAGAGGGTAAACAAGTTAAGATTCAGCTTGTTGGCCGCGGCGAAAATGAACTTTGGTCACAACGCACCACTCCCGAGAGGAATCTCTCGTCAAAATTGCAAGTTTAGCTGCCGCGAAATTCAAATTTGGTCACAGCGCACAACACCTGGGAAGCATTTCTCTGTGAAAGTTCATGTGCGTCGTGGCAAAAAATGAAATTGATCACGGTGAAAATGCGAATATTATGCAGAATGTAGCAGAATTAAGTGTATACTACTATGCAATGTTAAGATGTAAACAAATGAATCCTATACTATGAACAAAGATGCAAAACTAACAAACAAAAACACAATCTAACAACTAATGGCACTTAGCTTCCACCGCAATGGCACCAAATTCTTGATCCAACTAAGCACAAATTGTAAACTTAGGTCGTTGGTTAGCCTTGAAAATAGATCAGGAATATTAATTGTGATTTCCAAGGATTGTACAAGGACAACCCCAGGATCATTCTATCCGGAAGCTACTATTGCGTACCAATAATCCTTAGCTTGTGATCATGCTTGTGATGCAAATGCAATTATTTTTTAAATCAAATTATGCTATGTACCTAAACTAATTACAAAATAAAACTTGTTTTTGTTATTTTCTGGTGAGAGAGAATAAAAGCATATTTGAATGTGAAAAGGGTACGTGATGGTGGTTTCCTCTTGAAAACAAATTGTACCATCATAGTTCGCAAAGGATTAGGGAGAGCATCGACTTTTGCACTAAGTTTTGTAATAAAAACCTCAACACCTCGCTAGGTCAGAAATCTCATTAAATGAACTCCATTCCATGAAATGCATGACATGGTATAATAATTAGTGTGAATGTATAATGAAATGAATGTGCAACATGAGGCATGTATATGCATATGGCCATATAGCATATCAAGCACATATTCACACTTTCATTCTCATAAATTAAGTCATGCACAATTTCAAAACAATTTCACAACATATTAGTTTAAGTTAGAACGTCTTGCTACCTGATGTCTTTACTTTTTCCTTAACTTGAAAGCCCTCTTGCTTCCTTGAAAACTCACTTTCCTTCACCAAATCTTTGTCTACACAATGGACAACATAATGGCCATCAAACACAAGCCATTTTCAATGCAAGAAGCAATGTAAAACTCCTTTAACCATCCCCTTAATCTTTATAAGTCATAAACCCTAAACTTGTGTCTAAACTTTTTCCAATGCTTCCCTAATCTTGGGGTCACTTTTATCCTACACAAAAACTCATTTTGAATCCATTGGAAGCATCAAAATCATCAAAACAAAACTCCTTCCCCATTTTCCAGCCATGGCTGAGACACATCACACACAATCAACAACATGAATTTTTCAACTTCCAACACTTAAACCATCTTACTCTTGATTTCGAACTCATATTTATGCATGGTAAAGCTTGCTTTTAACTCTCATCTATCAAGTGGAAAATTGGGCAGCACCTCCCCTAAATGTACATGATTTCCAAAATTTAAAAAAATTCAAAAACAAACTCAATCAACCACAATATATACATCAACATGCTCCTTACAACTTAAGGAGACTTTTGCAACCAATTAATGGCTCTAAATCCCTCTCTTTTTCACTTTCCCTCTCAAGAACCCTAAGCATGAAACTTGAGAAAGAGAGACCAAATCAAAATTCTACTCCATGGAAGTTGAAGGGGAAGTTACAAGGAACAATTTCATGTATACCATAAGGTGTCTTCCTTTCTTACCTTGAATTTTCCTCAAACTCTTTCCTCGTCTTCCTCACCAAAAATGGTTCCCTCTTCTCTTCTTTGTGTAGATGGAAAGTCGGCCAAATTGTGGAGAAATGAAGGAAAAATGATGATTTAATAATTCACCTCTTAAATAGAATGGAAGGCTAAGATTGCATCTTGATTTTTCAATTAAATTCAAGGGCTAAGATTGCACCACCTTAGGGTCATTTGTTTGCTTCTCATTGGATGGTAAAAAGGTGTCATGATGGTTGTAACTTGATGGTAACAATCTGGTTTCATTAACCAAACTAGATCCCATTCGGTTACTTTTACCGATTGCACTTTTTACCGGTAAACATAACTTTATTCCGATAAATCTTTTTATACTTTTCTAGAGATATTTTCTTCCTCATTTAATCTGCATATTTTCCTCTTGAATATAACAAATTTATTATCCCCAAAATACCCCTTAATCTCCTCAAATTTTATAGGATTATTTTATCCTGTCCAAAACCCCTGAAAATGAGCAATCGGAGGGTAAAATACTTTTAGGGCCTTAAAAATTTCTACATTTTTCACTGAGTCTCTAGCCCTTTTTCTTTTCCCAAAATGCCCTCTAGATTTTCTAAAATTAATTTTTGAAATAAATTATATCTCGGGGATTTTCGGGTCTTTTTCACGATTTTCGGGAAAATCGACTTAATCGTACACTGGGCAATAATTTTATCAAATACTATAAAATTCACTGAATTTTTCCATATTTTTGTCTCAATTTTTGGAGAACTCCTGATACCTTAAAGGCTAGAATATCAGGGTGATCCGACTAAGCCACAAAATGTAAACTTAGATCGTCGGTTAGCCTTGAAAATGGATCGAGAATATTAATTTTGATTTCCAAGGATTGTATAGTGACAACCCCAGGGTTGTTCTCACCGGAAGCTAATCATGTACCAATAGTCCTTAGATTGTGATTATGTTCGTGATACAAATGCAAATGGTTTCTTAATTCAAGATTAACTATATACCTAATGCAACTATAAAATTCAAAACTTATTTTTGGTATTTTCAGGCGGCAAAGCAAAGTAAGGTGGATTTGGATTGAAAAGGGAGTGTTATGGTGGGTTCCTCTTGAAAATGAACTAAGCCATCGTACTTTGTAAAACATTAGGTAGAGTATCGACTTTCGCACTAAGTTTTCGAAATCACAAACCCTAACAATTCGTTTGGGTCCGGAGCGTCATACAATGATCTCTTTCTAAATCCCCACACGCCTTGTTAGGTCACACATAACATGCAATGAACTCCATTCCATGAAATCCTTGAAGCGCTCTTAGTGTGTGTACGGAAATCACAAAGTGACAAAATCAACTCCATGCATGTTGACTCTAAAACCAAGCACAACTTGGATGATAGAAGAGAACAACAAGACTTCATTGAATAAGTCAAATGAACTCCATTTCACTTTATCAATCACAAAACAACTCAATACACAATAATCCAAGTTTGGCTCAACCGAGACCAAGTATTTACATACAAATCACAAAGTCTAACTCGGATTCTAAGCAATGCATAATGTAAATACAGATTGAAAGTAAATACTCCCCTTTTGGCACTTCGAACTCCGCCTCATTCCATATTCAAGAGGATGGAGATGCTCAGCTCCTCATGGATGGTAGAGACAACATATGAATGGATGAATGAAGCATGATGAATGGGTGAATGGTGAAGGTAATGGATGAAGGTAGGGTTTGGAGAGTGTGTAGATGAGAGAAAATGAGTGTGTGTGTGTGTGCGCTTCTGGCTTCCTCCCTCATCCTCCTCATTCTCTAGTCGAAAATGACCTAATTTAGCATTAGAAACCGTCATGGGTCAGATCTCTCAAGACGGGTCGGGTTATTTTCCTTCTGAGGTAAAAATTCAATTCTACGCGATATTCGCCGCGTTAAATCTCAGGTTTCGTCACAACAAACCTCACCCGAGAGTCCTTTGCCTGACTTCTTGAACTTTAGCCACGGCGAATTTTGAATTGTGCCACGGCAAAATTTTCCAGAGCTGCTTCCCTTGACCTTTTGTAAGGAGTTCCTGAAATGAAATAGCAAATATGGGCAGTATCATTTGCTCATGATGTAATTTAGGCATAATAAGTTGTTATTCATCGCATACATCCATTTGCAGTCATTATCAATGATTTGCCAGAGTATGAAACCAGTTGGAGCCTCACTTGACCAAGTGCTATGGAAGGTGTTTCACCTATCGCTGGAAGGAAAGGCAATAGAATGGTTCATGAGTGATGAGCGAACCTTTAGTCGCCTTAGTCCGCGTCAAATATTTTAACCGAATTAATGTAGTATAGCACCAATCCGTGTCGTATTCACTTTGAGGAGCTGATAAAATGAAATGAAATCCTAGTAATTAAATGCGAGTAACTCAAATTGAAAATAGTTTGAGGAAATTTTATGTGAATACTACGAATTAAACTAAAATGAAAATACTTTTTTTTGGTATTTTTGAATATGAAAACAAGCAAAACAAATGGAGATAAATGAAGCGCGAATAACGACGATGGAAAACAAATCTCCAACTCAACAACGCAGGCAATCATCACTTCAATGGATATGGGAGTTAAAAGATTGAATGAAAGAATTATAATTAAGCTTTAATCCAACAACCGAGCCACCTCGAATTGCCACAAAATATTTTCCAAACTTCCAAGTTACTAACTGCCACCAGAATAGTAAAAAGGAATTAAGGATAATAAAACCACTGCTTAATTGTAACTCTGAAATTCAATTAGAATTAAAGCTAGCAAAAGATTATTTGATCCAAGATTCTAAGCCACCTTAGAAAGTCACAAAATATTCACCCTAAATCCAATACAATGTGATACCACAACATTATAATTGAAATTAAAGCTATAATAAGTCCAATATCAAATGCCAAGCAATAATTCTAGTCACAATAATCTCCAAAATAAATTCTATCAAACAATACAAATTGTTCCAATAATTAGAGAAACTATCTTAAGACCTAGGAATTGTTAAACAATTATTGGACAGGAAATTAAAGCAACTAAAACTCCCCTTTGAAGTCTCAAGCTCATGCCATTGTTGTTGAATTAGAGAATTAAAGA
>JANTPZ010154494.1:3425-15379 GCA_025593235.1 Vachellia pachyceras
AAGATGTTAAGAAATTGTTCTTTGAAGGTTTTAAAATGTCTATAGGACATTCAAGATAATTTTTGGAAGTAAGTTATACACAGACACATATTGTTGTATAACTATACGCATATTTATGCATGTGTATGTGTATAAATATGTAGGTTGGTGTATGTGGGAGTATTACAGAATTTGAAGAAATGAAATAAAGTATGTTATCGAAATATAGAAAATGTGAAAAGTTGTTTGAGGTGCAACTTTCAAGCATTTATTTGAGAGTAGTGATGGATTATAATTAGTGAGAATTAATATTCATTGAAAGATGATATAAAGGTCCTTAAATAGAAGCTTCAACCATTGTATTTGGAATTTTATAGAATAAATTATTATTTTTCAAAGTTATTGAAAAATAATCAAATATGTAAAGGGGTAGAAATAAGATTAGGAGAAAAAGAGAAGCGTATAATTAACGTAATATTATACGTATATGTTTTTAGGATTTGACATTTGCTTGAGCAATCCGAGAAGGACCAAGAAAAGGGATACCAAGGGAGGTAAAAATAAACAAAAGGAAACAGGTAGAAACCCTTTTTATCTTATTCTTATGTATTTAATTCTACATGATTGTATGTGCCATGTGATGTGCTGTAAATTATTGCCGTATGATGTTAACATGAAATCTCATACTATAAATTATTGCCGTATGATGTTGAGGTGGGACCTCATAATGTGCACTATTGCCGTATATGACGTATGATTGCCGTATGATGTTGAGGTGGGACTTCATGATGTGTACTATTGCCGTATATGCCGTATGAACATGTGGTTATTTTACATGATTGTGGATTTTATATATATAACTATATGATAAACTGTGGTTTCTACGGGGATTTTCAAAAATCTCACCCTCCCATTCAACAAAATACAGCAGAAGCGGGTAGCTCAAAAGGCAAGGAATTGGTGACAAGGGAAGCATAGATGGAGATGAAAGAGCCCTTTACATATAGTTTGACTTAATTAGAAGTTTAAGGTTTTATTTTAGGCATGGATATCTTAAATGGTTGTGGATATTTTATTGTATAAATTATGTATACAGTAATATGAGACTGAAGGTAGATATATAAGTAAATGTTGTTCTCAATAAATAACGAGTAGAGCTAAATGGCTATCGCAAGTAGATGAGCCTAAAGAATAGTTTTTGAAAGAAAAATGAAAAAAATATGTGTAAATAAAGAGTGATGGCCTAGGGTTAAGCTTAATACTTTGGATTTAGACGGGGAAATAACGTTATAGAAAAGATATTTGAAAAGGTTCAAATATTTTCAAAAATATCAAGCTAAAGAAATTAGGAAATAAAGTTATTCTATAAATACAAGTTTTACACGCTTAGAACAGCTGCGTCAATAAAAGGGGCGTGACACCTAACATGAAAGATATGAAACCCATATCGTGCAAATGGGTTTATAAGCTAAAGACAAAGCCTGATGGGTCAATTGACAGTTACAAGGAGAGATTGGTGGCATGTCGGTTCTCTCAACAATATGGGCTTGATTATGATGAAACTTTCAGCCCGATGGCAAAGATTACCACAGTAAGAGTTTTACTTGCGCTTGCTGCAAGCAAGAATTGGAAGCTTTGGCAAATAGATGTGAAGAATGCATTTCTGCATGGAGAATTGGATCGGGAAATATATATGGAGCAACTGGAAGGCTTTAGGAATAAAGAACATCCAAATTATGTCTGCAAATTAAAGAAGGCCCTTTATGGCTTAAAGCAAGCACTGAGCTTGGTACGGAAAAATTGCAGAATTCCTAATGACGAGTGACTACAAAGTTTCCCCAGCAGACTTGAGCTTATTTGTGAAAGCTCAAGGCGGAAAGTTATTAGTAGTACTAGTAAACGTAGATGATTTGATCATCACTAGAGATGACAAAGAAGATGTTACCCGAAAAAGAGATAATCTATCCGTATGATTCCAAATGAAGGAACTTGGTGAGCTAAGACATTTCTTGTGCCTTGAAGTAGATTACACCGAGGAAGGAATATTCTTGTGCCAGTATAAATATGCAAGGAACTTGGTAATTAGTCGATTTATGCAGCAACCAAAGAAACCACATTTTGACGAGCGAACTTTTAGTCGCCTAAGTCCGCGTCAAAGATTTTAACCGAATTAATGTAGTATAGCACCAATCCGGGTCGTATTCACTTAGAGGAGCCGATAAAATGAAATGAAAACTAGTAATTAAATGCGAGTAACTAAAATTGAAAAATAGTTGAAGGAAATTTTATGTGGATACTATGAATTAAACTAAAATGAAATACTTCTTTTTGGTATTTTTGAATATGAAAACAAGTGAAACAAATGGAGATAAATGAAGCGCGAATAACGATGATGGAAATCAATTCTCCAACTCAACAATGCCGGCAATCATCACTTCAATAGATATGGGAGTTAAAATAATGAATTAAAGAATTATAATTAAGCTTTAAACCAACAATCGAGCCACCTCTAATTGCCACAAAATATTTTTCAAACTTCCAATTTACTAACTGCCACCAGAATAGTAAAGAGGAATTAAGGATAATAAAACCACTGCTTAATTGTAACTCTTAAATTCAAATGGAATTAAAGCTAGCAAAAGATTATTTAATCCAAGATTCTAAGCCACCTTAGAAAATCACAAAATATTCACTCTAAATTCAATACAATGTGATACCACAACATTATAATTGAAATTAAAGCTATAATAAGTCCAAATCAGATGCCAAGCAATAATTCCAGTCACAATAATCTCCAAAATAAATCCTATCAAACAATAAAGTTGTTCCAACTATTAGAATAACTATCCTAAGACCTAGAAATTGTTAAACAATTATTGGACGGGAAATTAAAGCAACTAAAAACTCCCCTTTGAAGACTCAAGCTCATGCCATTGTTGTTGAATTAGAGAATTAGAGAATTTAGCCAAGAATTTGCGTGGGAAGCTTCAACAGTGCAAACACCGTGGCCAACATTTTACTTTGACCCAAAAGCTAAGCGTCTGGAATAGTGAAGTGATGGCGAGGGAGATGGAGTCACAAAGCTGATCTGGTTTTCGAGCAATGAATGAATGCGTGAGGTCTCACAATGAATGAGAATGCGATGAATGAATGAAGCTTCCAGCTGCGGCTCCTGAGGCGTTGCTTTTTATGGATAATGGATATGAATGATTGAATGATTTGGTGGCCCCCTTTGTGTGCTCCCGGCAACGCGTGTGTGTTCTGGAACTGTGGATGCGCGAATGGAAAAATGGTTGGGAATGGAATGTGAAGATGTTGTGTTGTCTCCAGCTTCCGTTTTTTTCTTTTGGTGAATGAATTGAGGGTTTATGGTATGTGAATGGGCTTGATCATTGGCCCAATATGTCAAAGAAATGGAATCAGTGACGTGATGGATTGAATGGTTAAGGAATGAATGGGTGAATTTCCCCAAATGCACAGTGGCGGCCCAAGGATTAATGGTTCAATCTGTGCGCAGCTTGGAATTGATGGATTTTTAGGAATATTTGTGTGCTGCGTTTTATTTCTCTTCTTGCACAATGGATCAGCTTCTTTCCCTCTTCAGGCCCAGCTCTCCTTCGTGAATAATGGGTTTATGAGATCCAGAAGATGAGACAATTTTTTTGATCCAAGAAAATGCATCTTTGTTATATTCAAAATATGTCCAATTAATAGCTACAACTTTTACTCAATGGATCCCAATAACATTCTTCCAATAGTACCTACAATGACAATTGATAATGAGTAGCATCAAAGGTCCCTAAAATCAATCATTTAACAAAAATGATTAAAAATATGACCATTTAATCTTGATTAGATTTAATTTCATATAATTGTCATTAATCATATTTAATGCATTTGAACCTAATAAAAGCCCAACAATATGATCAAAATTCGCTCAAAATGTTACAAATTCACTTGACAAAATATGATTAATTCAATTCCCCCACACTTAGCCTTTTGCACTCCTGGGCAAAACTTCATAATTGAATGATCCAAAAGATATACTCAATGCTAGCAAACATAAAATCAACTAGGTTTGAATATGCAATTAACTCAGGCAACTCTTACTTCTAATCAATCAACAATACTAGAACACTTCAGTACAAAGAAATTAACACAAGAAACATAGCAAGTTAAAAGAAGAGAAACATAGTAGAGCTCACTGGGTACAAGTGTTTCACTCATCTCTCAAATAGGGGAATTTCGCTCAATCCACCTAGATTGGTACCTACCATAAGCTTGTAAAGATTCTAATATCGCCACCACTAACATACCTTAAACTTATGATCAAGGGGACATTAAGGGATTGTAATGTTGGAATGTAAGGTCAAATGAATGGAATGAAATGACAAGTGAAATACATGAGTAGTGAATTGTCATTCAAAATGAGCTAAAGTATATATTCATGAGAGAACACCAATGTGTAGATTTTAAACTTTTTACACAGAAACTTTACACTTCAAACCACCAAAGGATGCCTTATTCAATTTTTTCTTTTTTTTTGTTGCAACTTATTGTTTTTTTTCTTTTTTTTTACTTTCTTATTTTCCTTTTTTTCTTTTTTTATTTTTTTGCTTTTTTTTCTCTTTTGCTTTTTTTTGGGCCTCCAAACCCAAGAAGGCAAAGATATATCAATGATATACTTCTCAAACGAAAGACCAAATGCGACTCATGCATAACACTTACTAGAAGAAATGAATGAAATGACAACGAAGGCTCAAAAGGGTTGGCAAAGGATAATATAAAGTGGTTTGTGTTTAGGTAAAGGGTTTAGAAATGAATGCCCCTATCATCCTCAGAAATCAAGATATTAACGTAGTTTTGAAAAAGAATCTAGACAAGTTCTAGAGGTGAACCAAAACTAGGTAAAAATCACACAAGATAAGAAAGAATATATGGCTCAAAATCCTTCCGAGAGGGCTTTTCTCTAAGATGTTTTCTCCTTAAGGATCAAGCTATGAAACAAGGTTAATAACACTGCACCAAAGGTATTATCACTACTACAGAATATACTTTTTACTACTGAAATTCACGTCCTTTATTTAAAAAAAGGGAGTAAAAAGGTAAGTGCAGGGTCTTTAGGCGCCCTATTAAAAAAATGGGGCGCCTTAGGTAATACTATGGCACCCTTTATATAATAAAGGGCGCCATAAGGTCTTAAAAGCTTCACCCTACGGCGCCCTTTACTCAGAAAGGGCGCCGTAGGGTCGCCCTAGGGCGCCCTTTCTCAATTAAAAATAGGGCGTAAAAGGTACTTTTTGTAATAGTGTCTACTATGCTAATCAATTAAAAATAGAAATCACTCGAATCAAATGCAATCAAACTAGTCGTGCAACATTCACAAGCATTGTGCAAAATGATTTAAAAAAATGCCCTAGGATTACAAAAGTCAAGTAGCAACAAAAAAGAATCAAATCGCTTATACAACAGTGCAAAACATACAGGACACTGAAGAGAAGAGACACAGAAGCTAGCAGCAAAATTCCCAAGCAAGAATCACTCTCAAATCATGCAATACTATCCATGAATCAAACAATAAGGTAGATAAGAGAGCAACTATAGCAGCAATACTCGAGAATTGTAACAAATCCATAGGCAAATTTTTTTTTTCTCGATTCAACAACAATCTCTCCCCCACACTTGATCAATACATTGTCCTCAATGTATAAACACAACATTATCTTAACCCAAACTCTCAGGTGAAGTGGAAGTTGTGAAGTCCAATTTGAAATCGAAGCACAAAGCATCACTTTCACAAAGAGGGGAGAAATGAGAGATATGATAAGGTAATGTAAAATAAGAATGGACAAGTATAAATCAAGTGGTCAAAAGAGATGACAAAATCAAGAGACAACAAAGCAAACATTTTTTAAACAAAGACAACTGCAACTACAGGACATTTACAAGCCGTTAGCTTTATGTTAATTCTTATTATGAGGGAAGATAACAGACGCAACTGAATTGGTTAGGAACCAACCGGACATTAGTAGTAACTGAATGAGAAACCAACTGGAAACAGAAAAAAGGGATGAGTGCAATCTTTTATTGAAGTCCATCCTTTTGTCCAAGAGGAGCTCACTCTCTTATTCGGGAGACATATCCTCCCTTGGCAACACATCAACCTTGCTGCAGAGATCTCTGCAATTCCCATCAATTCCTTCCATCTATCCAGAACCATTCAGCACACGTTGAGGAGAACACTTAGGGCCCGTTTGGTTTAAAGAATAAGAGGGAAGGGAATGGAATGGAATAGAAAGGAAAATTTTTGTTTGGTTCGCACTGGAATGGAAAATGGGTTGATGGGAAAATTTTTGTTTGGTTGGGTTAAAATTCTAGGAAAGAGAGTAGGAAAATTGTATCAAATGACTATAATACCCCTAATGCCAAATGTTAAATGTTTTTTTATAAATATATGTATTTATTTAAAAAAATCAATTTAATTATATTTATTATATAATATTTAAGTATTATATATATTTATTATTAATTATATATTTTTATATATAATGTGACACTGTTCATTCTCACCCCATTCGAATGGGGTGAGAATGTGGCACTGTTCACATCTCAGCGCATTCGAATGCGGTGAAAATGTGGCACTGTTCACAGTGCGTCTTCCTCGTCTCAGTCATTTTCTCTGGTGACGTTTGCTTCTTTGGCGATAGTGCAATGAATGTGGTGACAATGAAGAAGAGAAAAAGTGCGCAGACACTGACGACGAAGAAGATGGAGTAAGAGCAGGAGGGCACCGATGACGATGGAGAAGACGGACTGGGGGAGTGAGAGCGACAGCGTGCAGGGGGCAACTCTATCTTTTGAGTCCTCCATCTCTCGAATGATTTTCCATCAGTGGAAAGTGCTTTTCACGCCTACGCTAGAAAATGAATTGCCATTTTCCGTCGCATTCCTTGAACCAAATGGTCGCCGCCGATGGAAAATCGCGATTTTCCTTTTCCATCGCTCAATTTGCAGCCAACCAAATGGGTTGTTACAGTTTTAGAGATTCAAGGCCTCTCTCCTTCAGCTCTGCCTCACCATCGCTAATCTCTACCTGTACCAGCACTTGATCTCTCACAAATCCACCCAGCTCACGTCTCAAATCATCGCTCATAGTGTTCCCTCCGCTCATTCCCTCATTCGTCCAGTACTAACTCCTACTAGTTCCAGCTTCATCTTTCTCATTATCATTATCTCGGATCAGCAAGACTTTGCAAGGAGGAAGGTCTGTTACTTCCATTGAGAGCAACCTGCATCTTGATTACCCGAGCTTCATCACTTTTTTGCACAAGCACAGTATAGCTACCTCCAGTCGATTCCTTTGCTCAAGATCCACTGTTCTCCTGTGTCAAAACTTCTCTCCATCTCATCTTGTTGTTCGATCAAGCGTGACTTCGGCGATACAAGCACAACTCTGCATGATTCCAGCTCATCACTTATGTCCAACGTAGATGTTCATCCAAAGAAAGAAAACTTGATGCATAAATATTCTCAGCAGGAATATATTATATATTAAAAAGACAAACCAGATCCACCCAACTTGTCTTATATCACTATGGACAATCTCTCTTCCATCCAAGGACTAAAATGATTCACCCAATCTCCGACTTCACCTTTCCTAAAGTAGTCCCTCTTCTCATACCTTTGAAAAAGTTTTCCTGTCATGTTTACCTCCAATTCCTTCATTTTATCAAAGGTACACAGCTTAATTATGCTTTCAATAACACCATTTCCTTCCTTCTCCAACCCAAAATGGGAAACCCAAGAACTCAGCGACTCTTCTCAAGTGAAACTTGATATCTCTTTTCAAATCGTCATACTTTAAAAACAGAATCTTGGTTGGTGCTCTTTGCTTTGTCTCCAATAGCCCAAAATATTTGTCCAAAATGGACAAAATTCCATGATCCACTTGGAATACCTCTCGAAGGCTTCCTCACGTGATAATTTGGGCAACAATGATGGCACAATTTTGTTCATGAAAAACCAAAAAGACACAAACCGGCCAAATGGGTTGCGACAAATATAGATTATCTTGCATTTGGACTTGATAATTGAATCAGGCAATGAATGAAATGGAACATGGGTACCAAAAAGTCTTGGTTCAGGCAAGTTGGAGAGGTCAGGGATCTGGTTATTTTCTAAGAGGTAGAACTCAAAGAAAGGAACAAGTTCATGAGCATTGGAAATAACCAAAGGATGGTTATGTTACGAGGGAGAGAAACGATTGCGATTCACAATGGCAAAAGTAAGGGCTTTTAACCAAGTAGTACCAGATTTTGGTGCAAAAGCTACAATAATATCACTACTTTTGGGATGGGAAGCTGTACGAGTTTCTGTCATTTTGGAACGCTGGTGATGAAGGCTAGGTTACAAACTTTCATTATTTATAACATCACCTGGAAACTTGCTACTACTACTTGAAATTAATTTAAGCTTATTCTTATTTAAAAATTCTTTTTCAATATTCACAAATCATTCCCACACCTCTTTCCTTTTAATCTCTTTCCAATTGGAAATTAAATAATGGTAAAATTGCAAAAAAAATCAATAATAGCCATTGAGTAGACTTATATCTAGGACGAAAGAAATTCTATAAGAAATTTGTAATAAAGACATAGTGGCAATATTTTTTTTTTGAGGAATTGCAATAAAATTTAAAAAATTTATCCACCTAACTCACCCAACCAACTTGCAGATGATGCCAAAGTGGTACTTATATTTACTCATTTTCATAACTCTGTTATACAATTCCACTGACAAACTTGATTTTAGTAAACTCCAAACAATGTCCGGCACAAAGAACTCACGTAAAATTTTAAAAAAAAAAAGGTTACTATTCCAAGACTGTACGTCCAACCAACCCAATATGGGAAATTTATTGGTGGGTTCCAAATAAGAGACATATTTATGGAAAGGCCCCATAATACAAAATATTTATTGGGAGGTCCCAAGGCACCATTTGGGAATTAATTTCTGAATGGAAAATACCATTATGTCCTTGTTGATTGAAAAAGGGGAAAACATCTTGTTTCTCTTCCTCTTCATTTGTGCGGGAAGACTGGGTAGGACGGAGAATAGGGAAGTGATTGGCATGACGAGGAAGTAACGATAATCGTCTTCTACCTTGTTCTTCCATGGATTTGTTGATAGTTATGTAATCACTTGGAAAGAGGAGCTTTGTGAGAACTTGATGGTTTCTGTGCGTTTTTGCCCTAAACGGTGGAGAACTTGTTTTCTGCAATTTTGCCCTGTATAGCTAGTTTGAGGAAATGTTTCATGTGGGTTTAACTATTTTATGTTAATTTATTGTTCTCAACTTTGATGGGGAAGCTAGTAACATGCTGTAACCCCCTAAACAAATTAACCATATATTGTATTCAAAATTTAAATATGTAACTTTTAATCCCTTCTGATACCATTTGTAATTTCAACCAAACTAGACATTTAAATACAATTAATTATTAAATCCTCAAAGTCCAGGGCACAAAATTATGGGTAAGACACCTAACCCACAAACCATTCACAACTCACAGTATCATTTTAACCCAGGGCACAAAACTCACCCACAAGTCACCATTAAAGCCACAAGAGTCAACAATATTTAAGCATTCCCTTAAATATACGGGTCCATAAACAACACTCAATGGATACGTAACAAGTTAGAGATACCAAAAGATAAATTGTTAACCATATATAGAATAACACGGCATAACCATGATGATAAAAACAAATCAGAGTATGCAAGCCCTAAAGTTTGGCGACATACATTTCTCCTTAAAATAGCTTAACTATTAAGCCTACAGTGATAGCTACTATCAAACTGTTGGCTCCTTCCCTTCACACCATGAAGCACTAAGTTCCTCTCTTGAAAAAAATATATATCGATAGGGTGAGATATAAAGTCCCAGTAACCAACAATCAATTCATAGAATATACAATACGGGATTATAAGTCAGTGAAGCTGTGCTACTATACAGTATTCAAACAAAATAATGTTTTCGATTCAATACAATCAGAATGCACAAGTGATCCCTCCAACCTACTCCTCCATATTACCTCCGGCCTCCCACCTAGGTCTAGGCCAACTCCACACTTGAATGTGAGTTACAATAAAACCTGGCCTCCCTCCTGGGTCTAGCCTGATGTGACATACCTTGACTTAACTCTTAGCTTCATTATATATTGATTTGGAATCAATGGGAAGCCTCAAAGTGATTAAAAAGCCCAAATAGTTTACTTCGGAAACTTTCAAGTTTTTGAAAGTTACTATTCACTGCATTTTGGACTAACTTTGAAAATTCATAACTAATTCTAGAAAAATCGAAATTGAGTGCTTCCAATTTCTATTTGAAGCTTGTAAGTTCTTTTATAAGGGAAAAATACTCATTGAGTCATTTTCTTTCCCAAATGATACAATTTAATTCATGAAAAAGCATTGTTCATTTGATCATTTTTCTATTTTCCTAGGTTTTTCAGTGATTTTCTTCAAATTTTGGAACTTAATAACTTTCTGTACACTGACTCCAAATTCAGTATTCTTTGGCTTGTTTTAAAGCTTGAAATGTGAACTATCTTTCTATAAAATTTCATCTCATGTGGAGTTCACTTGCTCTGTTTTTCGACAGGCCAAAATTAGGGGATTGGTTACTTAACTTCAACATTTAACCAAACTTCAATTCCAAAATTTACCATTTGAAACCCTAACTTCTAATCTTTTATTAACTATTTTTAACCATGTAATTAGGGATAATTATCCATCCCATATTAGCCAAACTTTCATAGGTTTACATCACATATTACATGCCATACATAAATTCCAACATGCTCATATAATTACAACATAGTTGCATGATCAAAGTCATGACAAATTCCTTGCTTCATGCATCATATACTTTCTCCTTACCCTTTGATGAAGTTGTACCTAGAAATGGTTAGTGGGGGAGGGTGAGATTTCATGGAAATCCCAATAGCAAAGCTTACTAACATACATGAAGAAAATTGCATGACATGCTTTGAGTTTATAAAGAAATGTGTACAAAGTAAAATGTGTACCAAGCACATATTCATGCATATGGCCATAGCATAATATCACTCATAAACACATTTCCACCATGTCATAAAGTCATGCACATCATTAGAATAATTTCACAACATTGTTAGGTAAAGTTAGAAATCTTTGCTACCTTTAATCCTTAACTTTGCTCTTGAGTTTGTAACCTCTCTTGATCACTTTAAAATCACCCTCTTGAATTTAACCCTTGCCTACAAAATGGACAACATAATGGCCATCAAACATAATCCATTATCAAAGCAAAAACCACTTTACAACTTCATTAACTTCCCTTGAACTTCATTAACTCCCTAGAGCATTTTAACTTGCCTTAATGGTTTATAATGCTTCCCAACACTTGGGCTCACTTATACCCTACACAAAAACTCATTTTAAAGCCATTGGAAGCATTAAAATCATCAAAACAACACTCCTTTGACCACTTTCCAGATTTGCACGAAAATTCCCAAGTGAAAGGAAAGTGATTCTTTTTCAAGTTTCCATGGTATCTATCATCATTTTCTTGTTTCTAAACTTATTCCCATGGATAATGTGACTTAAATTCAACTCTCCCTCATTCCATAAAAATTTTGGCAGCATCTCCCTTAGGGTTTTGCAATCCCAAATTTACAAAGTCAACAAAACAATCACCAACAACCACAATACATATACCAAATTACTCCTTACATCACAAGGAGCATTTTGCCTACCATTATTAGCTCTAACTCTTCCTCTTTCTCACTTTCTCTCTCAAGAACACTAATTTGGGATCTTGAGAAATAGGAGTTAAATCAAAATTCTAATCCATGGAAGAGGAAGAAGAAGTTGCAAGGAGCAATTCTATATATAGCTTAAGGTATCAAACTTACTTACCCTTGATTGCACC
>JANTPZ010154502.1:0-19033 GCA_025593235.1 Vachellia pachyceras
GTAAAATAAAAATAAATTTTACAAAAGGATTGCAACTTTTTCTTGTTCTTGCAAATATGAATATTTGAATATATATATATATATATATGTATGAGTTTTTCGTGCTCATCGGTATATGGATATATATTTGGGAAGTCATTGATACACTTTGTGTTTACTTTCCATATGATGGAACTTCCCGCCGAAATCTATGGATCTTTACCGGAAATGTTTGATTGGGGTTTTAAAAAGGATTTATGATGCGTTTTCCCCCATCTTGTTATATATTATGAAAGATCCATTATTTTTCTTAATTCTTATGGGAAACAATATGGAAAACACCCCTGATCAGAAAAAGACCCATTGTCACTAAAAAGGGTGAGCCACCGTTGCCTGGAAAGAAGGGAAAAATGAAATTGTGTGGCAGCTGAGTGGGGAGGGGCGAACTGGGTCAAATTAGGTAACCCAACTCTCCAGAAGGGCCAAAACGATGCATTTTGGCATGCGTAGACGCCCCCTTAATAGCCCAAAATGGTGATGGGTATATATAGTGATGAGGGAAATGATTAAATTCCCATCAAGAATTATGCATATCTAAAATTCAACTGCATACAGTTGATATTTGTGTTTAGTATGCAATCTTGGGTGTAGCTATATCTTTGTATTTGATATATATATAGAAGACCCGTATGTTCTTTAGAACAATTTAAAAGAAATGTATAACCACTAGAAGTTGGTTATCCTCTGAAAGCCCATTATGAATGGATGCCTCTACATTTATAAAGTTTGATATGTTGGGTTAATAATGGATTTGCCCAATAAGCTCGACTCTATTCTCAGAAGTGAATATTGTGAAACATAATGATTGTGATAGTCGAGAAAGAGGATATGACCACAATTTTGGATGTTGGTCAGAATTGTATTGGTTCTAATTCCCACCTGAAGTGGAGAAAAACTGATAAGAACCACAAAAAGGGCAAAATATGGGTATATTTAATAAATTGGGTGTGCATTGAAGCCTCCGGAATAGCTAATATTATATGTTGCCGAAAGGAACAAAATTATGTTTTGAAAATGCACTTTATTGTACCCAATTCATAAGAAACTTATAAAGTTTCATGATATTTGCAGAAATGGGAATAAAAGTTATTGTATGGCCAGATGCCATATATTTCCCCTACCTTATAATATAGTCAGAAGCTATATTTACTTATTGTTATACTTACAATACTATAAAGTATTAATTATATATATGATTGATTAACTTTATTTACATTATTGTTGTTTTATTTATATATATATATTTGTTTTTTACATTTCAAGTTCTTCCATTTTACCTTTGGCTTTGTATACAAGTAAAGTTGAAAGCATATGGCAGTAAACCAGAAGTTTACTGATGAATTTGATGTTTGACATACAATAGTAAACCAACAGTTTACTGATGAATTTGATGTATGTCATGAGATAGTAAACCAGAAGTTTACTAAGCCAGCAGTTTAGTAAGATAAACCAGAAGTTTATCAATGAATTCAATGTTTGGCATGACCGGTTAGACCATCCCGGTTCAATTATGATGCGAGAAATGATTAAAAATAAATGTGGTTATACCTTGAAGTGTATATAGATACCACTGTTTCTCATATGCTGCATGTTCCAAGGGGAATATATTATTGGCTCTCATAAAGTTAAACACAATATGAGCCTCTCACATTCTTAAAACGGATACATGAATATATTCGTGAGGCGATAAACCCACATGGTGAACCATTTAGTTACCAAACGGTTTTAATTGATGCATCAACTAAATGGTCTCATGGTTATTTGTTATCTTCTTGCAACCTGAAGTTTGCAAGATCATTTGCTCAATGAATATAGTTAAGAGCATATTATCCTAATTATCCGATTAAGAAGCATTATCTTGATAGTGATAATGAGTTTACCTCACTTGCCTTAATGAGGATTGGACGTCCCTTTGAATTGATTTGAACATCTTGAAATTCATGTTCATACACAAAATGGACTAGTAGAATGAATGATTAAATGGTTGCAACCTTATTACATGAGATATAATCTCTCATATTCTGCTTTGGGACTAGCCATTTTGCAGGCAGCGCTATTAATTTTGCAGGCAGCGCCATTTTGTAAAGGTTCTTGGTCAAAGACCTAATATTACTTAACTTTGGATATGTAATATATGTGCATGTAAAACCCAATGCATATATGCTGGTTATGAATTTTATGGCATGGTTTGACGGTGTCAATTGATGAATTACTTTCACCAGCATCAGATGAGAAAATAAGCAGTTGGGTAAAGAGTTTAGCTGGAATGAATTATCACTAGCTCATTGTTGATCCTTGTACTGAAATGATGTGCACTGAAAATTCAAAAGATAATTCATTCATAGAATTCAGCTATGAAATGCCTGAAGCATTTATTGATCAAGAGAAAGTAATAAAGTCACATGTCACAACTGTTAACGCTCCTATAAGAATATGTGTCCCTGAAGGACAATATATTATGAACGAATTTAAAAAACGTCTGAAGCATGAAATGCCCATCGATTTGAAAAGATAACAAAATCCTCGGAAAATAAAAGGAGCCAAGAATATAGATGGTCAGTTGATGATGGTCAACCATATTTGATTGCCTAGAAGAGCTAACTCTTAAAGAGTTATTTTCTCTAGAAGAGAATATTATAGTCCCAAAAGAGACTCAGGTACCTGACACATTTGAAAATAATGAGATCTCATTAAATTGTGGAGTTCGATGGGAAGGAAATAAAGTCAACATTGACAGTGCATTATAAAATAGCATGCAATGTAATGAATGATAAGGATCATGAGCCGGTGCCATTGTTAAGTGCCAATATAGAAAGGATTGGCCATATGAATGTAAGCCATTATGTATGAAAGAGAAATGGAAAAGAAAAAATAAGGTATATGGCACATCTTTTAATTTAATACTTTACACAATGCTCTGGTATATGTTGTAAAAGAATACATTCATTAGTAGTGAATATGAATGTTTTCATTATTTGATTAACCATACAACCAATAAAAGGCTTGAATTATGCCTCATAAATGCTATGGCTATACTTTCATATGACACAATTGGCATATCATTTATATGAGGGTCCTTAAAGGACCCGTGATGCCAGAAGCATCAAATGCAAGTTCTCGAGAATAATATTGACTTGAGCTAAACAAGTCTTGATATGACTTGAAGCAGTTGAAGTGCATTTTTAAGACTCCTTAAGAGCTCTAAAATGGCAAATGATTACTTGTAGGTTGGTAAAAGTCCTGCTATATCTCGTGAACTTAACAAAGGGGGAGATATAGAACTACTTGATCCGGAAGTGCCATAATTAAGTGCTTTTGGGGCACTAATGTATCCTTGTTAATTTCACAAGTCATGATATACTATTTATCTTTAATATGTTAGCATGATATAGTTCTTCAATATAGAGTGATATATATTATTCGAGGTACTATGAATTTGTGGTCATTATAATCAGGTATATCTGAGTATGAACTGATCATTTATGCATATGCTATGTATCATATTTGTTCAAATGTGTGGGTACATCTATATCAAGTGCTACAGAGTGAAACTTATTTCACTAAAGTTCTTCAGTTGTGACCTTTTGAAAATAAGCTGAAATTATCATTCTGCAAATTCGTTCTAGTGAAAATATATGTTTGTCCCACTATATCAAGTGAGTAGTGAAAATCTATATCAAGTGCTGCCTCATTAAAAATCTTTCTAGGAAAACCTAGTGAGTAGTGAAAATCTATATCAAGTGCTACATAATAATTGAGTAGTGTTGTTAAGAGGGTGAGCAAATTCGTTCTAGTGAAAATATTAAATTCGTTCTAGTGTTGTTAAGTGAAAATATATGTTCGTTCTGCAAATTCGTTCTATGTTTGTCCCACTAGGTTTTCCTAGAAAGGTTTTTAATGAGGCAGCATTAGGATGTGTATCTATAAACATATACCTTATGTTTATTCATGGACATCCAAAGGGGAGTGTTATGAATATTATTATGTGGATGTCTATTTCTCTCATTATTCCCATATCTTAGTGCTATAAGTGCACTTATGTATCTTGCCAATTTAACAAGATCTGATATTGCTTTTACTGTAAATTTATTAGCAAGATTCAGTTCATGCCTAACAAGAAGACATTGGGAGGATGTTAAACATATATTTCAATACCTTCGATGGATAATTGATATGAGATTATTTTACTCTAATGAATCTGTGTCACAACTGATTGATTTTGCAGATGTAAGTTTTTTAGCAGATCCACATAAAGGGAAATCTCAAACAGGATATTTATTTACTTGTGAGGGTGCATCTATATCTTGACGTTTGACAAAGCAAACTTTATCAGCCACCTTATCAAATCATACAGAAATAGTCGCAGTTCACGAAGATCTGCTTACAAAGGCGTTACCAACTAAAACATTTGAAAAGTTGGTATATGGTATTGGAATGCGAAGACTTAAAGACATAAATTGATGTCGTCATCAGGGGGAGACAATATTGTGTACTCTTTTTTTCCTTCACTGGGTTTTTGTCCCAATGGGTTTTTCCTAGTAAGGTTTTTAATGAGGCACAATGTTTGTCTAAGAACATCCAAGGGGGAGTGTTATAAAATATAATATATAGTGTGGATGTTCTTATAATTCATGTATTTTATTTATGAATATATTGTAATTAAGATAGATCTAGATCCGATTTATTCAAAAATCGGTTATGATTATTAGGAGATATTAGTTATTAAGGCATTTAATTATATGGCTTCCACATTGTATGGAAATATCCCTCTCAAGTTATGAAGAATACAATTTGATCATTTTTCTTCTTTCTCTCAATCTCTTCTACTATTCTTCTCTACTCCCAAATTCCCTCATTTCATAACAGTTTATTAATTAAAATGGTTTATTTAATTTGATCATTAATTTAAATTATTTATTTAATTTTTTTATTAATAAATAATTATTTTTATGAAATAATTGTATAAATTCAATTTTCAGATTCGATAGGGATGACGACCGTTACGAAGAAGGGCGGTCTGCTGCTCAACCGCTACCTGACTGAGCAGGGCGGGAACTTCCTACAGTTTGACATCAACGCTGATATCTAGAAGAGGATCCAGCAGAGCCTGAAGAACGCTATATGGGAGAAAGTGAAGGTAAATTTAAATTATTTAAAGTGTTGTAATTATTTCTAATTAAAAAATAGTTTACTATCTTTAATTTTGAAATCTGTTGCAGGGCAACTTTGTTGTACGAGATGCGCACAAAGAGTTTGCCATCTCGAAAATGGGGGAAGGGTGGAAGAACAGGCGGAGTCGCCTGTACCACCAAAAGGAGGGGACGGGACGAGGACGATCCAGGAGCTGGAGGTGGACACCCTAGACACGATCGATAGGGCGGACTGGGCCTGATTTGTCCAGTTCAGGAGGTCGCCGGAGCAATAGGCCGTGTCAAGGAGGGATGTGCGGAGCCGGTCCCGGCAGACGATCCATCATACGGCAGGATCGAAGTCGTTCTCCGTCGCATACTCAGAGTTGGATGAGGTGGCATGGAGGGAGGGCTGAAGGGCAACCTACGGGGAGATGTTTGTGGCCACCTACAGACACACAGATGGATCTCCCTTGACGCAAGTGACCGAGGAGATCATCGTAAGTATTTTTAAATTGATAATTAATTTTTAAATCTGTAGTTTTGTATAATTATTTAGTAATTTTATAAATAAATAGTAATCTCATAATGAATTGTAATTATTTTTTTAATTTTGATAAATATTTAAACTTTTTAATTAATTTTTAAATAAATAATTTTGTAATTATTTTGTAATTTTGATAAATATTTAGAAATTTTTATAATTAACTGTTAAATTATTGAATTAATTTTGAAATTAGTAATTTTATAATCATTTAGTTATTTGATAATTAATTTTTAAATCGTATACTTAATTTGTAAATAATTTTATTTGTAATTAATTTTTATATTAGATATTTTTAATTTTTTTCTTTAGTACAGAGTCGTATTCAGTGTACAGACGCTGAGCTGAGGGAGTCTTTGGTGTCAACTGTAGACCCCACCATCTGTGGGGGTTGAGGATATGAGGCTGGGACTTCCTCCTCTACTGCTGTGTCCCAGGCGACTACATCTGGACCTTGACGACACATCGTACCAAAGGTGGATAGAAACGACTTGCAAGCGCAGTTGCAGCAGCAGCAGAAAGAGCAGTTAGACCCGAGTACTCTCCGAGTGCAGTCCTAGATGGAAATGTGGAGGCAGGCTATGAATGTCATGCTGCAGATGGCATTCCAAGCTGCCTTCCCTGGCTCTGCTCCACCTGAGCTACCTCCCCTACCAGCCATGCCTCCACCCCAGTACCTCCACCACCCCCAGCTCCCTAGCCTGAAGATCCCCAACCCCCAGCAAACAGTTGATTTTTTGTAGTTTTTTTTATTTTTGATACAAATTTTGTTTATTTATTTAAAATTTTGTCTTATTATTGAACTTTATTTAATTCAGATTTTAAATTTTATTAATAGTATAATTGTACAAATTAAAGTTAAATAATTTTACAAATCATTAAATAAAATAAATATTTAATTAAAAAATAATTTTACAAGTTAAAGTTAAATAAATTTTTATTCTAAAATTAAATGATTTGTTTTAAAATTTGATTCACTTTACTTAAAGTTAAATAAATGAATTAATTATTATTTAAATTTTTACTAATTATTATTAATTGTTGAATTTTACTAATATTTAAATTTTGAATGAAATAACAAATAATTTTATTAATATTTAAATTTTGAATAATTATTATTAATTTTTTTAAAAATGAATTATTACTAATATTAGCAGCGGTTATAAACCGCTACAAATTTGAAATTATAAAAAAAAAAATTCCTCTGTTTTAGCAACGGTTATGAACCACTGCAAATTTTAAATTTGAAAATTTACCTCTTTTTTTGTAACGGTTAGTAAACCGTTACAATTTCCAACGGTTAACTGGTTCGAAGCGGTTTTAAATCGCTGCAAATTTCAACGGTCATGCATTTTATCACTTTTTTTTTGTAGTGGTTTATAATTTGTGACCGTTGACAAACACCAAATTAAACCTTCCAAAATCAGATTTCTTGCCAAATTCTCCATTCTTCCTCTAATTTATGTCTCTGATCACACTTTCTTATTCTTGGTGATATTGCACTCAAGTCTCATGTGATAGATAAGTTATAGATCAGATTTCCTCACATGTCCGCTTGATATTTGGCCGGATTAAATAGTTTATTGGATATTGCTGATAGACATGGCAAGATTAATGGTAAGATTTCATGTCCTTGTTCTAAATGTAATTTCAAAAAATGGCATGTTAAAGATGTTTTTAGTGAACATTTGATAGTTAAGTCGTTCCCTTAAAGTTACAGAAACTAGGTATATCATGGAGAAACTGGTGATGTCTTGAGAGAGTGTCCTCCTGCATTCTCGCAAATAGAAGTGGAAGAGGATCGAGTTGACCCTGTCAATGACGCACTTCGTGATGCTTTTGGGGTTTATGACAATGTAGTCATAGATGAAGTGCAAGGTCCGGAACCTCAGTACATGAGGAAAGTGGAAGTTCGTACTTTCTTTGAGCTCATAGAAGAATCTAAAAAAGCTCTATATCCTGGGTGTGGAAAATACTCCAAATTAAGTGATAGAATGGTACATAGAGAATTCCCAAGTTGGTTTTCACATCGAATGCACAATGACAACAACCCCCACCTAGTTGATTTGACAACTCTTGCCATTGGCCCGCTCTAATATGCGAGAAGGTTTACCGCATACAACATCAATGGCTTCAAGTTATGTACAGTTTCACGCAATCAAGGTTCTCTTACCCAAAATTCCGGGGCTTTTGGGACATTCAGTACAAGAAGTTATGCGAGCTCCATTGACGGTGACATGCATTTTGGAGGTGTCCCCTACTATGAAAAGCTAGTTGACATCATCGAATTAAATTACAAGGGTCAATTCACCGTCATGCTTTTCAAATGCTCCTAGGCAAATACGATAACTGCTCATGGAATAACCACAGATAAGTTGGGCATCACATCTGTGAATTTCTCAAGGCTTATTCACACAGGTGACTCTCCAGACGATGAACCATATATTCTAGCATCAGAGGCACGGCAAGTTTGTTATGTCGAAGATCAGAAACATAAAGATTGAAGTATGATTGTTCATCTTAAGCCTAGAGATATTTATGACATGGGTGATAGTGATGAATAGTTGACACATGAGCCGGAGCCATTCCAGCATACTAATTTTCAAAACTTCTTACCCGAAGGAGACGAAGCTTTATCCCTTGTTAGAATTGATGAAGATGAATAAACAAATCAGGTGCGTAATTTTTTTTAATGTTGAATGTATTTGCAGTGGTTTGTAAACCGCTGCAAATCTCATAAACCGCTGTAAAAAACCGTCACCTAAAACGTTGCAGATACAACCGCTACCAATGCAAACCACTGCAAAATTGCATGACCTAAATCGCTACTAAATCAAACCGTTGCAAACTTCCGTGACCTAAACCACTGCAAATACCCTTCCCCTCCACATACGTTTTCCACTTTTGGCTTTGTAGTGTTGGAGTGCCATTGTTGTTTGTCTTATCCTGGTTTAGTATTTTGCATGGTTTATTTTCTTGTAGATTAATTGTTAATGTTAATTTATTTAATTAATTTCAAATGTTTGGTTTTCTCCTTCTATATTGTTTTGATTGTTTTGTTTTTTAAATTAATTCTGACTTTTGTATTATTCTTATTAATTTATTGTTTTATTTTTTGTCTAAGTATTTAATTTCGTCATTCCTTTTAATTTGTCTTTACTTTTTTTTTTAAATTTTTTGTTACAAGTTTTTTTACAAAATATAATATAAATGATATTTAAAAATTTTTTATTTTTTATTTTTTTAATTTCTTTAGATTAATTTATTTATTAACTACAAATATTTTTTAATTAGCCAGTTATTTCTTAAAAAAATTCATAATAATTAGTAACGGTTCTAGAACCGCTACAATTGTTAATAATTTTTTAAACTCGTCCCCTTTTTTTATTTTTCCCATTAAATTACCAAAACCGCTACAAAAAGAAGGCGCAAACAACTTTTTAAATTAGTAGCGGTTAATGAAACCGCTGCAAACAAAATTTGGAGGGAATTTTTTTCATCTTTGAAAAAAGAGGAGGAATTACTATTTTATTTGATAGCAGTTATGTAACTGCTGCAAATATTTAGAGGGAAAATTTCATGATTTTTTTGGCGGGAATTACTATTTTAATTAGTAGCAGTTTTATAACCGCTGCAAACGTTACATTCCACTGTCGCTTTTGGCTAGATTAGTAGCGGTTATGGGCCGCTACAAAATGTTTGTTCCTTGTTCCGTTATGTCGAGAATAATGTGTAGCAGTTATTGTATAACTGCTGCAAATTTAGTAGCGGTTTAATCTATGCACGCCGCAGTTCAATAAATCGTTTGCCACGGTGAGTTTTGCAGCGGTTTGTATAACACCTACAACATGTAACCGCTACAAATATATAAAATAATCACTACTAATGCAACCTTTTTTGTAGTGAATCAGGACCGTAGCCATATCGGAAGAGAGCTTAGCAACTTATTCAGCCAAAGAGGGTTGATCCATGGATTCCTCACTTGTCATTATATCAGCTACTTTTGTTTCCACTTGTACTGCAATATGAGCTCCATGAAACGCCGTAACTTGCTGGAAATTTACCACTCTAACTGTAGCCTAAGTGGCCTTGCACCATCCAAAGGATGGAACGTGCTTTAATTAGTACTGGTCGCGGGCTGGCCCGCACGGGTTGGCGGGCTGCAGAAATGCAGCCCACACCGTTTATGGTGGGTTGGCCCCCAACCAGCCAGAAAATTTATTTTTTAAAAAATATTAAACTTTGTAAACATTTTCTTTTTAGTTCATTTTTTTTTAATGTCCATACATGAAATATCTTTTTTTTCTTTTTATGAAATAACATGCCTTTAAAATTTCTCATTATACATATATCATCTATTCATTTCTAGCTAAACAGATTTATATAAACAGATTGATGATTAAATAACACACATGAACGTTTAATTGGTTTTTTAAATAAAAGTTAAAAAAATTGAACAGGATGCTTGTGAACGAAAAATCACTCCCTCTCTCCATTAATACTCTCTACCCAACTCTGCTTATGGCGTGTCAGCTTGGTGCATTTATTTTCTCAAACTCACACTTCCTTTCTCTTTCACACCACTCACTCACATGTCACATCACTGAAGCACAAATACACACATTCAACACAATTCACACACCTCTTTCCATCTTTTTTAATAACGAGTCTGTCGAGTCAGAAAAAAAGACAAGAGGAAGGGATGAGTCAAACACGCCATCCTGCTGGACTTGCTCTACCTTGGGCCCAACCCCTTCTGAGTTCTGTCCCTATATCTAATCACACCGCTTTATCTTCATTTTCACCCGCTAGGCCGCTCCCTCCTTCACTTTCTGTTCCTCCACTTCGCTTTTGTTGTTTGTATGTGACTGTGTGTGAGAGGGGTCATGCGAAGTTACGAACGAACCTTTGTTTCATTTCATGGCTTCTTCTTTGGCTTTGCCATCTTCTTCCATGTTGCGCGAGTGTCACATACTCACATAGATGGGCTAGAAAGCGACCGTGGGAAAGATACGCCGTCGAGATTCGCGACTGGTGGAAGAAAACACTCGTTTGGCTGGACACGTTCAACCATCTAGAAGAGGCGGCGATGGCCTACGACGGTGCCGCCGATTCCCTCCGCGGTCTGAAGGCTAAATCCAACTTCCCTACGCCCTGTTGTGTGGTGCGTCTCCAGATGATCAGGTCCAGTGATGAGTGATCGGTGATCCAATCCATTTCACCGTAAAAAGAAAAGAAAAGGAAAAAGCGGGCCAGCCCGCTAACCCATCAGTTAAACGGGGCGGGTTGAAAGAACCCGTCCTCCCTTCGGGTTGGCTTTCATCCGGCCCCAACCCATGACGGGTTGGACCCGCAGGTCCAACCCGTTTTACCGACTCTAGCTTTGATACCTTAATATGATAGGTTAAAGTATACTTTTAGTCTTTTATGTTTGCGTCAGAATTCATTTTAGTCCTTTACGTTTAAAAAGTACACTTTCAGTATCTCAAACTTAACGACTTTAGTTTCTCTTAGCGAAAATTGATGACTCATCAAATTTAATTGATGACTGTGCAATAAAACGGTGGCAAAGCATGCTCACATTTTAATTTTAATTTAATAATATAATAAGTTTGATATTTTAAATTATGTAAAATAAAAAGATTTAAAATAACGGTGTTAAATTTGATGAGTCGGCAATTTACATTAAGAGATACTAGCGGTGTTATGTTTAAGGGATTGAAAGTGCACTTTTTAAACATAAAGGATTAAAATGAAACATAATGTAAACATAAATGACTAAAAGTATACTTTAGTCAATATGATATAATATTGAAAGGAGGAATCAATATATAATTTTTATTCCCTCATAAGAAAACTTGCTTTTCGCAATACAGATGCTATTTTATAATGGAAATAAAGGCATTTAATAAATAAAACAAATTATTCTAGATCCTATATTTGTGGCCTAATGTTACTAAACTCTCGTTTTGTGGCGTGTGATTCATCTAAAAGCCAACGTCCTATTTTACTTGGTCAAATGCCAACGTCATCCATCGCGTCTCCCCTCCTCCTCCTCCTCTTTTTTGTTTTGAAGTTGGATATCATCATTATTATTGAGATGGATTAAATTAAAGTCATATGTGTGTAATTTTCATTAGATCCAGAGTAATTATAAGTTAATTTATATATTTGAAAGTGTTTAAACCATTTAAGCATATTTAATTTTAATTTATTTGTTGAGTTTTATAATTTCTTAATTGTTCATTGCTTCATCAACATTGAGTATGAATTTGACGAATTTAAATTAACCTTGGAAAATGAATTTTAATTGGACCACAGACTAAGTATAATATGAGTTAGAATTTAATCTAATTTCCCATTGGGATAACATTATATCCATTGGATTCATATAATTATATTAGCAAGTAATTGATTTGTTTAATGCTTCTTCAATAGCAGAAATAAGAGTTTTAATTTGAGAGAAGTGTAAGTGGTCAGAAGATACTTACATCTATTAATACTCAATATTAACATTTTAAAATTTAAATATACTTATTTGAGTAATTACATATTCTAATACTGGAAGAATGGATTAACCACTGTAAATTGTTTTGTCAATTGTGATTTTCTAAAACATTAGATTTATTATTTTAAATTATTTGAATTTACATTTAACCATTCTTATTTAGATTTGCTTAACTTAAATAAAATTGATATTTTTTAGAGCCCAGTTACTAGTTGAATTGAGTATCTGCTAGAATCGATTTTGATTTTTCATATATTATTATCATGATCAAATAATACATTTTGATAGAATGGTTGGACTAAATAATAAATTTTTACTATTATAAATATAACAAAAGGAATACAAAGGCAAATTTATAATATTCCCTTCACAAAGTATGCTCAAGAATTGTATGATTCTCTGCCCACAGGCATCATCATCTTCAACGATAAGGACACTTTTCTTTTTGGCGAGAAAAGCATGGAGGCAGGTGTGTGTGAGAAATCCTTTTCAACTTCTTCACAATAATCATTTCAACAACGGAAAAGAAAAAATGAGGCAAAATTATTTAATCAAATTTATTGCCAAAAATTCTTCAAGACAATGAAATGTACCTACGTTTGGAACCTTTTATTTCTTTTGGTGACTATCATACTTTTGCCTCTCGTGACCCATAGATAAGAAAGCAATCCTTTTAATTGGTCCGTCTAGATATTGGTATCTGCATGGACCGTCTATTTCGTTGATTATCAATAGAGGAAAAAATGAAAATCAAGTCATAAACACAAAAATTAATGAATAGAAGATCTCAAAAATTGATAAAATTACTATCATGTCTCAAGCAGTAACTGATCCGATTGTCATTAAAAATATCGTCAGCCTTCAATAATAACTGGACCAGCTACTGCTGGGACTTGATGGTAATTTTATCAATCTTTAGGATATTTTGTCCATTAATTCTTCTTGTTGAGACTTAATTGTAAATTTCCCAAAAAAATATTTAAGTACTTTAGTGACATGTCATTTGTGTCATTTTATTATGAATAAGTTAAATTAAGTATATTAATATTTTGTTATTCTTTATTGTAATATGGTTCCGTCAATTTATTTCGGCACTAATTTTTTTCTGCCTTTTTTTCTATATTTAAACTATTTCTATTGTACATGGTTAAAAATAGACACTAATTTTATTACATAGAACTCGACATCTTGTGTCATAAAAATTAAAAAGATATAATCACAAAATAATACTATCTTAGATCCTTAAGTTAAGACCATCAATTGATTAATCTGAAAAAATTAATGGAACTAAATACATTTCTTTTATATATTGATATTTATCATTTTTCTCTAAATTAATTTGTCTCACTCATAAATCATTATGTAATCTAATAATACTTATATATATATAAATTTTTCAGAGAAATCATCTAATATATGCTATAATTAAGTAATTTATTTAAGTTTTTTAATTTTTAAATTAGACAACTAATCTTATATTAAAGACCATTTTTGTAGAAAATGGTAGCATTAAATTAGTTTCTTGTAGAAAATTGTACCATTTTTAAATATTTCTGTTTCATTAGAAAGTGAAAAGTTAAAGAGACAAAAATAATTTCGAAAGAAGTGTTTTACTGTAATTTAGGAATACTAAGTAGTGCAATCTCTATAAATTTTATATTCAATATAAATATTATAGAAATATATATAATAATCGTTCCATATAAAGACATCATCAAAACGATTTTGACAAGGATCGGATATAATCAATATCAAAATCAGATATATTTTTAAAATCAATAGTATAATACATACTTGTTTTTGTTCTCTATTTAAATACAATTACTATCGAATTTATGATATTATCGGGTCAATTCGAACATTTAATTAGTTGTCTATTTTAACATAATTTTTTTCCATCCACGAGTTTTGAAGCTCCGATTTTGTTTAACGGTTTAGATTTAAGGAGAATCAAATCCCTTCTACTCAATCTAATATCAATGTTGGTGTGTGTGTGTGTGTGTGTGTGTGTTTGATCTTTTACCCTAACCTCATTTTTTTAAAATTAATATATCCTAATCCACACATTTACAGTCACCTATATAATTTTAGAAAACTTCTGTACTGTAATAAAAAGAAAAAAGAAAACTTCTGTACTTTTCATGCATGTTGGTTAAAATTAGGGTTTTTTTTATCTGGACTTAAAAGGTTATTTGAGTAAATTGCCTAATTTTTTAAAAAAAAATTATAGAGATCTGTTTTTAAAATATACAAATAATTTTGGAAAATTTACCATCGGGTCCCAAGTAACCCAATTAATGAACAAAAAATCCTAAAGATTGGTAAAATTACCATCAGGTTCCAACTGTAACTGGTTTTTAGTTGTTATTGATAGCTGGTGAAGTTGTCAATGACCACCGGACCATTTACTGATGGAACATGATGGCAATTTTATAAATCTTTAGGACTTTTTATTTATTAATTTCTCTATTTAGGATCTAATGATAGATTTCCCAATCACCTTTACCAAAAACAGCTTATGATATTGTTCCAAATTTTTGCTGGGTCTTAAATATTATGATTTTTTTCTGAAAAAAATACATGTTTCCAAAGGGCCATTTCATAAAGGTCAAAACGACGAAGGGCCATTCATGCAATTGCTTAGCTAAGCCGTTTACAACAAGCCACTTTGATCAACCCATCAATATTGGAGGTGTTTGAAAAAGTTTTTTAACATCTTAAAAGTATATTCAACATTATTTTTTTATGTAAAATGAGATAATTTTCTTCATACGTTTACCTTCTAAATAATAAAAGTATTTCTCTACCGCTTTGTCAAATGGATCCATTATCATAAACAAAATGAAACGTAGAGGTCAAATTAAACTAAATGAAAAAACATGATTGCTATCACTATATATAATGAATGAAAGTGACGATATGATTACCATTGATATAATTGAGATTAATTAAATTATTGCTACAGAACAAAAAAAAATGAGAGAGAGAGAGAGAGAGAAATATCTGTTTTGTATTTACGTTGTAAACACCTTAACACCACCACGCATTTATTATTAGCCTCAAGAATTTAGAACCAATCAATAATAAGAGAAAATGAAAAAAAGCCAAAAAAATTCTGGCTGTCCCTTTCCTTTAACTGTAAATCACTAAATTGTTATCGTCTTCATCATCACACATTCAACAACTTTCACGTTCAACAGTGCCGTCACCAGCACCACATTTCTATATCCAAATTTTAGAGTCAGGCTAATACAACTTTATTTTAATTTACATAAATTCAGAATCAGTAATAATTAATATGTCATATCTTTTTATTTAGATAAGTTTCCCCTTTAGAAACGCAGTAGAAAAGTACTTTTATGTAAGTTCAGGTAAATATGTAAATTAGATTATCTTATTTTAGGGAAAAACACTGTGGAACGTGCGTTTGATTTTTCTAAATGTTGTCACAAATAAACCCAGTATCTTTTACATATTCTAAACTCCGAGTTTTCCCAGAAAAATTAATGAGCGGAGGCTAAATATATATGCCAAACATAGATATTAATTAATACAATATGAAAAATATGATTTTAGAGTTTATTTTTATAATGAATCATTCTGGCCATTTTTATTTCCTACTTTCAAAAAAAATTTCTATTTAAAACTTAAGGAAAATTGTTTAGTGATTAGTTTGTATCTAGTACTGTTTCACAAAACAAAACAAAAATCAGATCAACTTTTATATGTTTTTATTTTTATTCTATAAAATCATTTTTCCTCTCCAAAATCTAGCAAAAAAAGAAAAGACCAACTCTAGATCTGTAAACAAGTTTTTTTGCCTAATTAATAAAAAATTGTTATATGTTTTTCCTCACATATGATCTTTAAAAAAATTATCTAAACAGAATTTTTTATTTTTTCAAAGCTTGTTTTCGAAAAATTTATAAAAAAATATTTTAAAAACATATATAAACTCTAGAAACAGAATAAACCAGGGATAATTATTTTTTATAAAAATAAAACATCCTTGAAATAAATTCTCTATCAGTATATTAATAGTATTTTTTGTCCTAACTGTTAGAACAATAAAACTTGCAAATTTATACTTCAGCGTTAAAAAGAAAAAAGGGCCAGATTATAGGAGTGTAAGATGCGGGAAAGTAAGGAGAAAACAATCTAAAATTTAAATCTAAGAGTATGTATAAATTTGAAAAAACATAATTACATATATTCACTAGAGTAGACTTTTTTATCATTGTAATTATATTCCGTGCCAAAGAGAGAGTTGGTTCGGGATTTATTTTGGAAGCCTAGGTTTTGTTCAACAATTTAAGTTTTATTTAAATATTCACATTTTTTTAGAAAATTTATTTTAGAAACAAAATCTATATTTTGAAAAAGTTATTTTCTTATAAAATTACACATTTTTTTCTAGTAAATTTTCCTTTTCCTCTTTTTTTTTTCTATTTCGTCTTTTCAACTTACTTTTTCCTTATAATCCATAAAAATTATTTTCATAACAACTTCTCAAATACAATCACCTTTTCAAAACATATGTTTTACCTCAAAATCTATAAAAACTATTCTCCCAATATCTATTCTCTAAAACTAGGTTTTACCGTGAACTTTATACATGAGAAGCATATAGTTGTTGCATGTCATAAATCTGCAGGATTTCGCTACTTAATTAATTAGGATTAAGGATTTCATTATGATGGCTTCATGAATCTCGATTTCCAAACACAAATAGAATAATATCTTATTTAAACACACACACACATATCAAATCCTTATTAATTTATCAAACCCAAACAAACTATGCATATAAAAACATAAAAATCCAGCAAAATAATCGCTTATATATAGCTAATATATAGTATTATGTATCTATATACTCTACAAATTAATAGTATGTGATACACTGCTGAGAGATTTGAAATGAAAAGTGAATCTTAAAATGTAAGATTGAGAGTCACTAACATTAAAATTAATGCTAATGCCGATTTCTCTTCCAGTCAATTTTGGTAGCTGAAAATTTAAGACACGTCTCTTCTGGTTTGTTCGCTTGTTCCTTCAATGAAGCCCTCTCCACGCTAATCTCCGGCCGGCCCCGGGGTTTGAGCCAGATGCTATTCGGGTCTTGACCCGTTCAAACTCAGTGAATGGACATGGGATCGTGATCCCGCCGGGATGATTGTACCCGAACTCCTCCTCCGCCTCCCTCAGCAACTCTCCAAACAACGGGTGGTTGAAGTAGATCACCGGCACCAACACACGGTGAAACTCGCCGTCCTTCTGCCCAACGTACACCGCCAAGTGACCTTTCGGAACCGCAGAAACCTTGTCCTGAACCGGGTCGGATCCCACAGGGATATATCCCAACCGGGGCTTCCCGCTGCAGAGGGATCTGGCTCCCCTCGTAAGTTTCCGTCCCCATTTGAGAATCTTCGCTACGGTCTTCGTATTCGGCGAAGCATGCGAACCCAACCTCCGATATCCTCCGGGTCGGGTTCTACGGAAGATCCATCTGGAGATTCGTATAAGACGTCGTCCAAGCTTAAATCCCCTTATCTTCGTCATATTTCTCTGAACCAGCCTCGTTCCGTTCCGAGAGAGCCTTACAAGAACAAATTAAAGAAACTGCAAAGTAGAAAGGTTTGATTTGATGGTAAACGAACGGAGAGAAAGAGAGGATTTCGGTGATGCTTGGGAGGTTATGAGAAAGGCCATGGATCTGCAATGGACAAGATAAGGCGAAACTGGGTGAGGCAAATCTCAGAGAGAGAAGAAGGAATGTTGGACATTGATTTATGAACTGATATCAGAATTGGTATTTACAGAAAGTGAAAAGAGAGAGATCCATGACCGGATTCTTTTAGGTACGGTGGTTCTGACGGCGGCTCCGTCAATGGGTAGGATATGTGTGGAAGGTGAAGGGAAATGAGATGTGGATGCACGGAGGGAATGGCCCGTTTTGTGGGAATGTATTTATAACTATAAGGAAGGGAGGGAGGGAATTGTCAAAGGGTTCAGATAATGTAACGGTCAATATGAGTGTACGAACTCCAATGGACATGAACAAATTGTAGCTGGAAGAGAAAAATAAACGATGCCTCGAAAAAGCAAAAAACAAACAAACAAACACCAGCAGGGTCCATTGTTGGGATTGTTTTTTTGTTCCATGTTTGTCCCCTGAAAATAAAAATGTTTTTTTAAAAAAAATATCATTTTATATACTTTTCTATATTGATTAGGATCATAACCAGGGTAATAATGGTTTGATACGCTTTTTAGATTCTCAAGGGAGGTAAAAAAATTTATTTATAAGTCTAGTGGGTATAAAAATTTATTATAAATAAAAAAGTTGTATATTCGGTCCGTTTATAACTTTTAGCAATCAGTGCCTTCCTACTCCTCCCTCCTTAAAAAAGTCTGTGTGTGTATACAGAAACTCCACTACTTCACTTTCAAATTTCTTCCAATTTAAAGCCGCGTTGTCTACTTGCAATCTCAATCTCCTCTTCTCAACTATTACCTTGGAGCTCGTTTGGAAGTTTAGTGAAAAATAATTTTTTATAGAGTTTAAGGTAAAATTTAAATTTTAGAGAATAGGGGCTTGTTTGAAAACCCATTCTGAAATTTAGGTTTGGTTTCAAAACCTAAGTTTTGATCCAAAACCTAGGTTTTATCTAAGTACAAAATTTTTTTTTAAAAGCTATTTTGGTTACAAAACCTCAGTTTGAAACCTAGGTTTTCTCTTTCCTACTTTTTCTACTTTTTCCTCTTTTTACTTTTTTCCTTCCTTTTCTTTTATCTTTCCTACTTTTTTCC
>JANTPZ010154507.1:5810-22884 GCA_025593235.1 Vachellia pachyceras
TGTGCAAATGTGATTGAAGTAAGGTTTATTACTTGTGTAACATGGCATATTTGTTTCTATTTACTTAATCATGCAAGTAGATGTATTGTTAGAGTTGTTTGCTACTGGGATTTCATTGAAATCTCACCCTTTCCAATAACAAACCATATGAACAAGCTCAAGAAGCCATGGCAAGGAGGTGCAAGAGAGAAGGTAGGGTGGCTTCCAACTTAAGAAGGAAAGGTTGCACATGTTGTGCTTGTTGTTATGTGTATGTGTATAACTATGGAATTGTGGATGAATGTAAATTAAACTCCTACACTAAGTGATTTTTGTGTTATGTGATTTAAGTAAATGGGTCATGATGAAAAATTCATGAAGGAATCAAAATGAGTATGTCAAATGGTGAAAAAGGGATTTAAAAGACCTTTAATAGAACTCTATGGGATATTTTGAGCAAATGAAGTCCAATTGCTCTGAAATTTTTCAAGTATATAGATCTCTTCATAAGCTTTCTATAGAGTCCTAATTTGCCTCATTTGCCTCATTCGGTTACTTCTACCGATTACAACTTTCACCAGTAAAAGTAACTTAATCTCCAGTAAATCTTTTTCCACTTTTTTGGAGATGTTTTATTCCTCTTTTAATCTCCATAATTCATTTACTAATTTTAGCAGCTCTAGTATTTCCGATGGGCAATTAACTTTTAGGGCATTAAAAATTACTAAAATCTTCATTGATATCTAGCCCTTTTTCTTTCCTCAATTTGCCCTTCAGATTGTCTAAAAATAATTTTTGAATACAATTATATTTTTAGGGTTTTCGGGCCATTTTCCTTAAAATCGGGAAATTCGCCTCAATCATATATTGGGCAATAATTTTATTAATTACTATAAAATTCACTTTATTTTCATGTGTCTTGAACTCAACTAATTGGGGTCTCCTGGAACCTCAAATAATTATTTTCAGCTAATTTACCTTCAAAATTCTCTAAACAAAGACCTAGGCCGCATTTTGACAATCTGTCAAATCTCAGTTAATCAGTGAGTTCTGCTCTATCTTTTGGTCATCTGTGAATTTTTATGATATTTTGGTCAACAGTTGACTTTTTGACTTTGACTTTGTCAAATGACCAAAATGCCCTTACACTTCTCTTAATGACCAAAATGCCTTTACACTGTCTAACTTTCCGTAATTCCCATTTTTCCCTTGACTTTTTTGCCCCCGATCTTTTGTGTAATGACCTTTGGGTCCTTCCCAGAAGGTCACCTATCCTTACACTACTCTAGGGTGAGCACGCTTAACTGCGGAGTTCTCATAAAATTTCTCCCGCTGAGCTAGGTCTGCCTTTGGGTTATCCAGCCCATCAGCATCAACTTTTTCCGTGCTTTCTATCTGTGGGCTCTAACTTAACTTTTGACTACTAGTTTGGCCCTTTTTAATCCAATGTCCATATTGCCCTTGGTATTTATACTTAATGACATTTATGTCCCTAGCTTACATTCTTAGTAATTTCAAAGCCTTAGGACTAATTTGACTAGGGTCTCTTTGGTCCATTGACATCTTCTCTTTCTGTACTTTTATTTATGGGCCTGATCTGATCTCGTAACTATCAGTTTGACCTCTATTTCAATTTACAGAAAATGGTGGATATTACACAAGCCATTGGTTCTCTAGGTTAATTTGTGCCATTTATTTGCGGTTAAGTTTGGGGTTGAGAGCCTTCTATAGGTAGCATTTTAGATTAGTCTAGGTTTACACTTGTCTATAGTATAGGTTTGCATTTGGCATAGCATCAAATTTTTTTGAAACAAAGATAATTATTTTCTTCATTTTTTATACTGTGCATTCTGCATCTCAGCACATTAACACGAGCTATTTGTGAAGATTCACCATAGCAAACTTCGTACTTCGCTATGGACAAGTTGAGTTTTTTCGTGAGGAATTTCTCTTAGGACTAGTTCGCCATGGCCATCTTCTTCTTTTGTTGCGACCAACTTGTTCTATCAAAATTCAACAACGAAATTATTAGCTGGACCAAAACCGTTCAACTGGTTCTACCGTTTAAACTGTGACTCATTGAGGGCACAACATTATGTATCGACATACTCATTTTTATTGAATGTTTTTGTAATTATGGCATCATCTGTAATACCTCTCTTATCTCCACTTTATCATCTATTAGAGACCTTAATTAGATCACTTAAAGTCATTAGATAGGCTATAATTAGTTAACTTAGTGAATTTCAATCACCCCTACTTGAATTACTATTTATGTGATAATTTGAAATTTCAGCCCAATTTTGAAAATTCACAACTAATTCTAGAAACATTTAAACTAAGTGATATAGGTATCTAAAGAAAGCTTGTTCAATCCTTTATAAGATAAAATATTCCTTAAACTAAAGTAATTATCAATCCAAGAAAAGGGTTGGAAAATCACTGTTCATTTGGTTAGAATTCTGGGACTTCGATACAGCCAACTTTGAAAAGGCAAGTAACTTTATTGCTTTCAATTTTTCTTATTTTCCAACTGAACTTAGAAAATTTATAACTTTTTGTACACAAGCCCAATTGAGCAAACTAGGACTTTATAGAAAGCTTATGACATAAGATATTTGCAAGCAAAACTTCATGCTAATTGCACTTCATTTGCTCAAATTATCCTATTTTGTCACTTTTAAGGGCTATGGACCCCATTTTAACCAATTGCATGCTCACTTTTCTTTCTTTATGCATTTCACATTACAATATTTTCATCACATAGCACCACAATGACTTAGTGTAGAAGTTTAAATTACATTCTTCCAAAAACTCATACTTATGCACACATGTACATTAAGAGCATGTACCACCTAATATATGCAAAATGTAATATCCATCTTTCACCAAAAAAAAATGTAATATCCATCCTTTTACTGTAAATTTAAATAGAGGTCAAACCGATAGTTATGAAATGAGTTAAGACCCAGAGATAGAAAAGTATAGGAAAGAGGATGCCAATGGACCAAAAAGGCCCGGTCAACTTAGTCCTAAGGCTTCAATTTGCTAAGTATAAAAGCTAAGGACACAATTGTCATTAGTTAAAAAGACCAAGGGCAAAATGGTCATTAGGCATAAAGGACCAAGGCCATAATTTCCATTTAGATATAAATGGGCATAAAGGTCCTTTAGTAAGAAAATGCAAGGGCAATATTGGTATTTTAGCAGATTAGTAAAAGTAAGGGTATTTTGATAATTAAGAGAAAATGTGAGGGCATTTTGGTCATTTGACCATGGCAAAGTCAAAAAGTCAAAGTTGACAAAAAATATCAGAAAAATTTACAGATGGCCAATAGATAAAGCAAAACTCACTAATCAAAACCGTGATTCACGGATTTTTGAAATTCGGATTAGATTTCTAACTAGAGAATTTTGAAGGGCAATTGACCGAAAAATAATTGTTTGAGGTATCAGGAGTTCTTAAACATCTAAGACTAGAGTACAGAAAAATAAAGTAAATTTGATAGTATTTTATAAAATTATTGCCCATAATACGATAGAGGCGATTTTCCCGAAACGGAGGGAAAAAGACCCGAAAACCCTAGAAATGGAATTCTCTTCAAAAATTAATTATAGACATTGTGGGAGGCAATTTAAGGAAAGGAAAATGGCTAGGGTATCAGTGGAAATTCTAGAAATTTTTAAGGCCCTAAAGCTAAATTGCCCGTCAGTGGATTGCTTTTCAGTGTTTTCGACATGGGAAAGTAACCCTGTTGAAATTTGAGGATTTCCAGGGGTATTTTGGGGACAAGTATTTTTCCATATGGGCAAGTGAAAGGTGGATATTAAAAGAGAATTAAAATATCTCTAGAAAAGCAGAGAAAAATTTACTAAAATAAAGTTATTTTTACCGGTAAAAGTGTAACAGGAACAAGTAACTAGATTGCAATTAATTTGTTTGGTCTAACTAAGCCTCCAACCCCCTAGTTACATTATGTGATGTGGGCAAATGTGAACCATTCAAGATGATGAGTGTGTCGTTAAATCTTGTCCCTTTGATCAAACTTGAGTTACAGGAAGCAATCCTAGCCATCCATTCTTTACAAGAGATTAATTAAACAAGATTTAATCCTCTTCCTCCCTTATTTGAATGGCACTTTGGACAGCCAAGAGGGAGAGAGCTTGACGCCATTTTCATACACAAAGAGAAGGAAAAGCTTCAAGAACTAACCAGGTAAGAAGCTAAAGCACCCAAACCTATACCTTTCCTCTTCTACCTTTCTAATGGATTATAATTGTGATTAAACCTCTCTTTTTCAAGATTGAAAGTTAGGGTTCGTAGAGAAAAAGTGAAAAAGAAAGGGATTTAAAAAGAAAGATTGGTTGCAAATCACTCATTACATGATAAGGAGTTGATTAATGTGTATATTTGGTTTGGTTTGGTTGTTGTATGAGTTTTTAGAAGCTTCAAGTTTATGGGGAGGTGCTGTCCAATTTGTGTATTCATAGGGAAGAGGTGTTTTCAAGTTAAATAATGCATGAGAATTGGTTTGGAATCAAGAACAAGTTCCTACATATCATGGAAGTTTGAAAATCACAATCCCCCTTTATTGTTATGATTTTTGGCAACCATGAGAAGGGGTAGGAGAAGCATGATTTTCATGATTTTAATGCTTCCAATAGCTTTATAATGAAAAATTGTGTAGGGAGGAAGTAAGAAACGGAATTTGGAAGCATTAAAATCATGATTTTTTTACCTGTGAAGAAGACAACAGAGAACTTGATGAGAAGACTTGAAGGAGAGACTAGACGGCGACGTAGAGACTTGATGGAGAAAAGAGTGCGAATCAGTTGAGCAATGACGGCGACGGAGACCTTGAAGGCTCGAGCAAACGGTGTTGCGCGAACCGTACGATGGCGACGGCTGGAGCTGATTCCATGGGGTCACTGATGGTGCGCTGGAGATGATGACGATGGAGAGACCGAGTGGATGCTTGGACGACGACAACGCTTGGACGAAGTTGGGCACAACGACGCTTCGGTTCCACGCATGAGAGAAGGGAGAATAGAGAAGCAGATAAAGAAGAAGGGGAGGTGGTCGCTCGATCTACTCTGAAATACATAGGGAAGTGGCGGTGGTCTGCCCAATACATGTTTTGTCATGTCATGAAGGGCTTTAGGCGCCCTACATGGTGAAAAGGGCGTGAAAAGGTCGCTCGGTCAACTTTTGGCGCCCTATCATAAAATAGGGCGCCAAAATATGACTTTTGGCGCCCTATTTAACATATAGGGTGCCAAAAGTTTACCGCCTGCATTTTTTACACCCTATTTTTAAAAATGAGCGCAAATTTCAGACGCCAAAACTATACTCTGTAGTAGTGATATAAATAAAATTTTAAATTTTTTATAAGGATAAAATGGTAAATTAATTGCCAATAATCTTTAATCCCCCTCAAACCAAACACACCCAAAACTTAAGTTTTTCTAGTCCTTCTACTTTATTATATCTATTATTACATCCAATTTTACTCGTGCAAATGAAATCAAGTTTACTCAAAACTTGGAAAGCATAACATACATTTATACTTAAAGAAAGATATCTTGATGTCTAGGTAAACAAAATATGATGCTGGTAAAAACAAAAGTTAAACAAAATATTATTGTTTCCCATTGAATTCAATCCATTCATAATTCAAAATGGGTTATCAAAAAATAGTTTTCAGGTAAAAAATGAAAATAGTTTTGGATGTGTAGAGAAAAGAATAGGAAAGTGTAGAGAAAAAGAATAGGAAAGAAGTAACTAGCACACTTCACACATGAATTTGCAATGACTGTTTGAGAATGATGTGACATGAATGAACAAGGGGCTTTTGTAAAGACCATGAATGTGACCTTTTAAAGTTCAGTTCATGGTGTTTTAATTTGGACAAACAACACCATTATTCATTTTAATTTGTGTCTTTGACGGGCACAGTTCCATGTGTAGGCACTAGACAATTTTAAACATTACATGTGCTGCCCATATATATATATTTATATATCTGTGCATGTTCACCAAACCAATCCATGTATAATTTCAACCGTCTCTCTTTTGTCCTTTTTTGTTTGATTCGTTTTACTTATTTCCGGAACATAACAAGGGAGAATGCAAGAGTAGTACTCAACAATAATTTTTTCGCGGCAATGTACTTTTTTATGCATTATCATTGATTCTTGCGCATTTCTGTCTGTTCATTTTCTTTTTCCAAATAAAGATGAGAAGTTGTAGATGGGAAAAGAATCAAACATAGGTATGGTGTGTTTATTAAGAATAAAATAAGTAATGCACATCAAATGGGGACCCACTTTTTCTCTAATTCTAAAATATAATTAAGCCATGCATATTCCATATATTTTATTTGGGATGGCTTTACTTACATTCTTATTTGTTTTTTCGGGAAAAAAACACTAGTTTTATCTTGATCGAGACATGCTAATTAAAAAATAATCAGATATAATCTATGATCGTTTTCATAATTAATTAGTCGTACGACAATTAGATACAAGGAAAAAGTTGTGACTAAGATTCTTGGGAGGCATGTCTATTCATACTACTCTTGTCATTTTTTGGGACAAATCAAATCATAAAAGCATGATACACCGGATAATCAAACAACTGCAGTTTTTTAAGCAAGGGATAACTTTCCACTGATATTCTTGGGATATTATAACTTACATTCGGAAGTATAGAATTCAGATACACGGCTTTATTAAGATCGAGTATAAGTTCTTCATCCATCTCCTCAGAGAACTATAATTTTTCAAGGTATAATTCCCTGAAAGTTTCAAATAATTAAGTTGTAAATAAAACTACCCAATATTGCTAGTTGTGAACGCTGAGAAAAACTACAATCTCATAATTAAGAACTTTGAGGTATATAGCCTTTTCAAAAAGTCTATATGAAACAAACATCCATAATTGGGAAGGTGGGTCTGCTGCCCCCTCCATAATGTGCCCCTGCTGCCCCTTTTTACCACTTTTCAAATGTTTTCATCAGTAATTAAGCTGACTTTGAATTCACTATGGCTGTGAACTGTCTGTAGTTTGAGCAGAAAGGGGACAAACCCACATGGCCTGAGAAACCAGACACAAGTTTTGCTATCATATATATCCCGTAGAATTGGTCAATATTTCAAGTCTGTCTTTGTTGTTTTCCCTTTGCATGTGGATTATTTCCCCGTAAATCGGTGCAAATAAACATCACATGAAAAACGAAACATGAGTTTTTGTTCATATTGTTGTGGTTTCCCATATCAATAATTGATCTCAACTCTATGGAGGAAAGGAGGCAAAAAGACCCAGAAAGCATAAGCAAAATAATAGCTCCTAGCTGGATAAATCAAAACACAAAAGAGCATTATAATTGGGGCCTGCTTGTTTTGGTTTTTAATTTATTTTAAAAAAATAAGTTTTATGATTTTTTAAAAAAATTGTTTTGAAAACAAAATAAATGTATTTGGATAATTGTTTTAAAAATATTATATTTCAAAACAAACATATTGAAGCTCTGATGAAAATTGAAATCTTCAAGTAGAGGAAAAAAACCATCAATCCGACAAGATAGAGTTTCATAATCTTCAGGAACAATAACTAAGAAATACAAAAATAAAAATAAGAAAACAACTGAAATGTTATACAAATGAGATATTTGAGAGTTAGATGAACAAAACAAGAGAAACAATTGTGGAGAAAGGGGAGAAATTCTTATTCACTTGGATGTGTACATTATGTGTTGCATAATGTTCATATATATATATATATAGGCCTCCAACCCAACCAAGAGTTGTACATAGAATGAATACCACCATGAATTATCATGAGTGCACAGTATAAAACCATTGTGTTATGAAATAAAAAATTCTAAAGGAATAAGAGAGGGTATGGAATGTGGGATATAAAAGCAAAGAATTTATGGACATCCACGTATATGATATTCATAACAACCCCCATGTCCATGAACAAATATCATGCCTCATAAAAACTTTACCAGAAAAAACACCATGGGATAAAACCCTAATGGAGAAAAAAGAATACACAATATATACATTATTGAAGCCTATCTCATTAAAAATCTTACTAGAAAAATCCTTTGGGACAAAACCTTGGTTAAGGAAAAGAATATAGTGTGATCTTATTTTCATTGATCACAACATGTTTAATCCACCTGATGATAACATTACTCTTTGTCATTTTATCTTAATAAAACATTGTTTCTGTTAGGATTGAAGGGCACAACGGAATATTAAAATTTTTTTTCCAATCTCTTCATTGGATATGTTGAAAGCGTTTAAGTTATGTAGTCAAGAAGTATACTTTTGTGGGAGCATTTTCCTTTTCTTTCTTTTTCGGTTTCAAGAAGCCAACAACTACGATTAACTTCCTCTACCTATAGTTTTTCAATACAAATGTGTGCTAGCACCTCAACATCAGATTCTAGGATCTCCTTATCACTCTATTGTTTCTTATTTTCAAATTCAGATGTGTCTCCAATGAAGAGCACTAACCATATATTTATAGACACTCAAAACTTATCCTTTTGAATTTCGAAATCAATCTTTAATTAATTTCAAAATTCAAATCTTATCAAAAACTTTAAATCCATGAAATTAAATAAAAGATATCTAAATATATACAACATATTTAATTTAACTCATTTATGTAATTTGGATAAGGAGTCAACGAACATAAGATTCAATTTAACTCCATGAATTAAAATAAGATATAATATTAGATAGATCAAGATTTAATCTATTCTTATAGATTAAATCCAAGATATATCTTTTACATCAAATTTTGATTTATCTTTATAAATTAAATTCAATATTTATTGTATCATTTAAAAAAATCCAAGATTTAATCTATCCTTACAAATTAAATCCAAAATCTTTCTCATAATCACATATAATTATATATACAAGAAATACACATATAAATATCCGAATTTATATACACACATATTTATCCTCCCTATAAAATCATTAATCTAAGTCCACTGAATCTGAACATTTCAGCTCGTTTTGTTCTATTTTGTTTACAACCCTATAGGCTCATATGAAGTTGACAGTTGGCCAATGACTATCTAACCCATAAATTGCAAGCGACCTCTAGTAAGACGTTATGATTTCCCAATTCATATGAGGATACGTAAACCAATACAATTTATCATACAACCACATCACATCCTTTTATCACATAATGTTTTGGTTAAAGATAAAGCATGAAGATTGTCATTATCTTATTCTTTATCATTGTTTTCTCAATCTTTGAGTGGTGTGACTATAGAGATGGAACTTCATTTCCATCACAGTATGGTTATACATTTTTTTAATATATCTACTAATGTGAGAGATAAATTATATCTTGACCCATTCATATTCCTTTGAAATGAAATCCACTAAGTCCGAACATAGCCTTTATCATCACCCAGTCAAAAGTGACTTTTCACTAGGTCAAAGAAAGTCATTTTATATAGGAATCCATGATGCTCTAAAGTAAAAAGGCATATTCACTAGTGCAAAAATTGCTTTTTAGACCGCAAAAAGAAGGCCATTTAGACTGTACACATATGCGGTTTAGATAAGACTGGTTTAAAAAGTGTGTACGTTTTAGACTGCATGTAGGTGGGGTCTAAAAGTCTCCCTTTTAGACTACACGATTAATCTGTCCGGTCTAAAACGTAAATTATTTAAAAAATAAATATTGTATTTTGGATTTAAAAATCCAAAAAATGCCTACATATTTTATAATTAAAAAATTAATAAATCTTATAACTTATTTGAAAACTAGAAGAAATCAAAGATTAAAAAATAAATCTGTGTTGAAGATTTACATTAAACCATACAAGTATATAACAAGAAAATGCAAACTATAAATTATATAATAATCCCTAAGAAAGATTTACACACTCCTTTAAAGATTAATGTTTGTTTCTTCATTTTCTTGATAGCAACATAAAAAAATGCGTACAGTCTTGTCATGTATTGTTGCTCATAGCGGATATTCTGATCACAATCATTTTGCACTTATTCTGCACAACCAAAATATCGAGGGCCTCTGGTAGTGAAATGTTTTCCAACAAAAGCTTTCTGAGTTTATCGTTACATTGACTAACTCTTGAATTCAACAAGATAAGTAGGTGTTTGTAGAGGTAAATGAACTGGAAGGGTATAGTTTCTCTCAGGAAACAGTCCCCTGCAAACATGTAGATCCAGAAATTTAGAGGGGTACAGTTACTTCTCACTACAGACAGCAAGGGTACACACACACCTACACTCCGAGAACTTAAAAAATAAGAATCGCTAATTGGTGAAATGCATATACATGCTCAATGAACTAAACATGCAAGCTATGTTAAGCTTATCTAAGCGAAATAATTGTTTACTTCCTATTTCTGCCTCAGCTTAAGCTTTTAAATCCAAAAGTATGAATTTTCTTTTGTATTTTGTTTTGAGAACTTTCCTAGCTCACTAGAACACAAAACATAAGATCTCAAAGTTATCAACTAAAACAAAAATCACAGCACCAAAAGAAATTGTTGTCAAAAATTGCATATATTACAATTATCCAAGAGATGTAACGCTCCTAATTCTAAGGCAAAATCCTGGAAACAAAAATGGGCATGTTATATACTCGGATCCTAAAACAGAATATAATTATTCCAAGCTCCAGAGTAAACCTTGATAGAAAGTGCAGAGTCATTCTTTCCACTAATGTTTTTCTGGTTTCCCATTCCCAAAACCGGTTGTAGTTTGATTATGCATATTGCATGGATCTGAAGGTAGTGACGCATAATCCAAATGTTAAGAAAGATTGGTTGTGTAACACCTCCTATTTATCCCTCTTAGCTTCCATTATAATGATTTGGAACCAATTAATGGCCTCAAACAACTTACATTGTCAAAAGGGACCAAAATGAAAACTTTCATTTTGATGAAAGTTACTATTCACAGTTTTAGGCCAACTTTAAAAATTCATAATTAATTCTAAAAAAATCGAAATTGAGTGGTTCCAACTTCTATTTGAAGCTCACAAATTATTTTATGAGGGAAAAAATACTAATTTGAACAGTAAATTATCCAATTCGTACAGATTCATTTATGAAAAATATACCGTTCATATGGTAATTTTTCATTGTCCCAGGATTTTCTGTGATTTTTCGCCAACTTTGGATAGCCATAACTTTCTGTACAAAACTCCAATTCCAGTGATCTTTGGCTTCATTTAAATCTTGTAATGTGAACTATTTGAACACAAAATTTCAGATCATTTGGAGTTCATTTGCTATGTTTCCCGATAGGGCAAAGTAGAGCAAATGACCAACTTTACTTTCAACACTTTGCCAAATTTCTACCCTACTTAACTTCATAACTTATCATTTTGATTTCTAAACCTTTCTTAACCATTTTAACCTAAGTAATTGAATATTCTTAAAGCTCATACTAGTTATCATAAGTCCATCATACATGCATGAGTTATATTACATGCCACTTTACAAATCTCAACAACATAATGTAAAGTTTACAACATAATTTACATTCAAATATATGTGCACATTTTTACTTCAAGCATCATGGATTTCCTCCTTACCCTTTGATGTGCTTCCACCTTAGTTGTTCTTCAAGTTCCTCCTTCTCTTTGTCCTTGTTCATGGAGTCTTTTCCTCTCGCATTTTCCAGCTTGAATAGGTCGGCCAAGATGGAGAAATGAGAAGAAAAATCTGTTTATAAAACCCCTTATAATAAAATGGAAGACTAGGATTCATTCTTAATGGTTAAGCATAATCTAATGGCTTTAGATTGCACCACATATGCAACACATGTTTGTCTCTCACTGGCTCATCAAAAGTGTCATGATGGGGCTGCACATGGATGAAAAATCTGTTGGGAACCTTGGTTACACTAACCAAACCAAACTCCATTCGGTTACTTCTACCGATTACAACTTTCACCGGTAAAAGTTACTTAATTCCAATAAAACTTTTTCTACTTTTCTGGAGATGTTTTCTCCCTCATTTAATCTCCATAATTCCCTCTTAAATATATTAAAAACATCATCCTCAAAATGTCCTTGATCCTATCAAAATTAACAGGATTACTTTATCTTATCTAAAACTCCTGAAAACACATAATCTTAGGATAAATCACTTTTAGGGCCTTGAAATTTTCTATATTTTTCATTGATACTCTGGCCCTTTTTCTTTCCCAGAATACCTTCTAAATTTTTTCAAATTAATTTTAAAATAAATTATATTTTTGGGGATTTTCGGGCATTTTTCCTCATTTTCGGTAAAATCGCCTTAATCATACCTTGGGCAATAATTTTGTAAAATACTATAAATTCCACTGAAGTTTTATAGACTCTGCTTTTTGGTCTTAGGGAACTACTGATACTTTAAATAAATATTTTCAACCTTCAGTCTTTAAAATTCCATAATTCCTTATCCATACCGAATTTCAACAATCGGTTGAATTTATGGTAATCAGTGAGTTCTGCTCTATCTTTTGGGCATCTGTGAATTTTTCTGATTTTTGGTCAACTGTTTGACTTTTTGACTTTGACCTTGACTTTTTCAAATGACCAAAATGCCCTTACACTTTCTCTTAATGCCCTTTCACAGTCTAACTTTTCATAAATTCCCATTTTGCCCTTGATCTTTTGGTTTCTGACCCCTTGGACACTTCCCAGGAGGTCACCCATCCTGAGATTGCTCTAGGGCAAGCACGCTTAACTTAAAAATTCTTACCGACTTCCATCCACTAGGCCAAATCTGATTCTGCGACTTTCGGCCCAACAGCATCAACTTTTTCCGTACTTTCTATCCGTGGGCTCTAACTTGACTTTTGACTACTGGTTTGGCTTCTTTTATTCAATGACCATATTACCCTTGGTCTTAATACTTAATGACATTTACGTCCCTGGCTTACATTCTTAGTAATTTCAAAGTCTTAGAACTAATTTGACCAGGGTCTTTTTGATCTACCAACAACTTTTCTTTTTGTACTTTTATTTCTGGGCCTTGACTTATCTCCTAACTAAAGATTTGGCCTCTATGTTAGTTTACAGAAAAAGGGTGGATATTACAGGTTGTATCGAACCAAATGTTGGCTGCCACGATGGGAACTCGAGAACCACAACCTGGGTATCACAATGGTTCACCGCAGTGAAACAACAAGATGGCCGCAGTGAAAGGAACCTGAGGGTGGATCTCACTAATAATAACGGTTCGTCATGGTGAAAGAAGCCCGAAAAGATAGAAAACACCACTTAACTCACGTAATTAGCTCTTGATCACATAATACTTTTCTAAATAGAATTGATGATGTTACAATAAGCTTGTCTCACAAACGACTACGTCATTGTGCCCTTTAAATTGAGATCATCATGGATTCCTACATGATAGCTACTCAGCTTGATCTAGTTAAAAGTCACTTTTAACCGAGTGATGATAAAAGTTATAATTAGGCTTAGTGGATTCCATGCAGGGAAATGTGAATGGTCAAGAAATGATTTGTCACTCACATTAATATAGAGATATTGTTGGGCCTTTCGATGGGTGAGTTTGAGAAATATATGGCCATACTATTCTGATGCCCATATTTTCAGTGACTGGATATAAAGGCTAAACGAGTGGCTACAGACTAATTAAAGATCTAGAGGATGAAAGAAAAGGAAAAGAAGAGTGAAAATGTCATTATGCCAAATGTATAAAATTAACGAAAAAATGGTCATTCTGAAAAAGTAGGGGACTAAAGTGTCATTTTGAAAAGTAAAGGACCAAAGTGACATTTTGAAATAGGGACCTAAGTGTAAATTCAAAATTATTGGGATTAAATTGTCATTTTGGAAATCAATGGCATTTTGGTAAATATAAAGAAGTTAAAGGGTATTTGGTCAAAGTTTGACCAAAATACCATAAAATTTTTCTAGGCATCGAAAGATAGAGAAAAATTCACTAATTAGTAATTAAGGCTTAGTTCAGGTTAGAATGATAAGAATAACCTTTACAAGCATTTTAAAGGTTTTTTAATATTTGGATATTTAATAAATAAATAATTTAATTTAATTTTTAAAAATATTCAGAGGCCTCAAATATATGATTTCAGACTAGAGAAAAAAGCTTGGAAATAGTGATTGACAAAAAAGATTCCCGATAAAAAAGAAAAAGGCTCGAAAAAACCCAAACTTGGGTTTTATTAAAAATTAATTAAAGACAATTTTAAAAGTAGAATGAGGAAAGAAAAATCACGGAAGTATCATGTGAATTTTGAAATTTTTTAATGACCCTAAATAGGTCAAGTGATTAGGGAATTCTCAAAAGTATTCTGGCTCAATAAAGTAACTTTATGGACATCTAAATCAATTTTCATCTGCATAAAGTATGTTTGTGGGGTCTCTTATCATGCCACTTATCTTCTTCTTACTTAAAGAATAAAAGTAGCCAAGACATTATGATTATGTGATAGAATATGTTAGAGTAAAGTTATTTTATCAATCGAAACGGGTCCCACATCACATGTGCAGGTTTTTTTAAAAGCTTCAAGACACTTCTTGAAGCCTTCATTTCTGCCCCAATTTCATGCACATCAAGAGGAAAGAAGAGCAAGAAGGTATGAGGCACCAAGGAAGAGGAAAAGAGCAAAATCAAGCAAAATCTCAAGGTAAGTTGTGATTTTGCTATGTAATCTTCCATATTCCATGATTCTAAGCCTTCCTCTTCAATTCAATGGAATTATTTTTGAGATTTATGGAGCATATTTCTTCTGCAAAGTTTAGGTTTTTGAGAGAGAAAATGAGAAAGAGTGAGATTTAGAAGCAATATGCTAAAAATCAACTATATGCATGATTTGGAGCCGATTGGTGGTTTGTTTGAGTTGATTTGAGCTTTGTATGAAATTTTTGGTATAGAGGTACTCTTCATAAGGTACTGCACTAAATTGGTCTGCGTGGAAAGAGATGTTTTGATGTTAAACAATTATGGAAAAATGGTTTAGGAAGGTGATTATGCTTGTATACGGAGTTACAAGTTGAAAAATCACATGTTTGAAATTTTTCTGTCACACTTCGATTTGCAGGGATTTTCCATGAAGGATTATAATTTTGCTATTTTTGATGCTTCCAACGTATTTAGAAGGCAAAATTGTGTATGGTATAATTGAGATAATAATTTTGGAGCATTGGAATCAAGATTGGAAGTTGGAAACCCTAAGTGTCAAGATTGAGTTTTATGCCTTATATGGTGTTAAAATGAATTGATAATGATATATTATGGATGCCAAATGCACCATGAAATTTGTAGGAGTGGTAAGGTGCAAGGAAAGCTGTCAAGTAGAAAAAGGGAAGTTACTTAAATAAGTTGAAAGAACAAACTAATCAAAGTAGTGAATTATCATACTTTTATGTTTACATTGCAATTGATTGTTATTTATGATGATTGCCATGATTGTAGCCATGCAAAACTTGATGTGCCTTGACCTTGTGCAATGAATACTAATATGATGAAGTAAGGTTTTGTTAATGTTTTCATGTTTGTCAGTGTTACCTATTGATAATCAAACATGTTGATGTGTTAGTTAGGCTTATTTGCTATTGGGATTTCTTTAAAATCTCATTCTTTCAAATGACAAACACTAGGCCAATGTTCAAAAGGAAAAAAGGCAAGGAGGTACAAGACTAGGCAGGTAGCTTCCAAATTTTGTGGAAAACTTGTGCATGTTGAAGCGTACCACTTTATATTGCTATTTTGACTTTTTGGATAAATGTATGCTAAACTTCTACAATCTCAAATGTGTTATATGTGCTGTCTAGATAGTGACAAGCATGCCAGTTTATTTTATGATGTTATATGTAACGAAATGGGAGAAGTGGGCCTGCCAAAAATTAATAAAAGGGTTCAACACCATTGTTAAAGGTCTAACTTGAGCTAATAAGGAAATAGGGCAAACCAAGTCCAAATGACTTGAAACTTTTCATAAACATATTTCACATGGAAAGTTTTGAAATGAGCTTAAGTTTGCTAAATTTGGAATTATTTGCAAAATGTTATGGTTTTCCACTGTTAATGGAAAATCTGGAAGTTTAAAAATTGATCAAATGGGCAGGAATGTTCACATAATAAACTTATTAATTGGTCAAGAGATTGGAAAACTAATATTTTCCCCTATAGGAAATTCAATAAGCTTATTTAGAGTCTTGAACCACTCAATTTCAATTTTTATAGAATTGGTTATGATTTCTCAGAGTTGATCTAAAAATATGAATTTTTCCAAGTGAATAGTAAATTTGTTTTGGTAAGTTTTGAAATTTTACTTGGTTAATTAATTCTAACTATTGGATTGTGTTCAAATGGGTTAGCTAAGGTCTGTAATAAAGAATAAGGGGTAATAAGTGAGGTATTACAACTGTGATTGAAAAGAAGTTCCATCGTTGTAGTCACACTACTCAAAAATCGATAAAGCAATGACCATGAATATGAAGATGACAATCTCAATGCATCATCCTTGACCGAAATATCATGTGACAAAAGAGACGTGATATGGTTGTATGATAATTTGTATTAATTTACAGATCATCATGTGAATTATGTAGTCGCAATGTTTTGTTAGAGGGTGCTTACGACTTGTGAGCTAGTATAGTCACTGGCCCACTGCTAACTTCATATAGGCCTACAGGGTCGCACACAAAATGGCCTAACACGAGCTGAAATGTCAAGATTCATTGACTATTCTTGAAAGGATATATGTGTATGTAATATCCACAATTTTATGCTAGATGAATAAAGGCTAATATGATGATTATGATGATGAATTAGAGACGAAAAGTAGAAAGCTCAAAAAGAAAGAAAGATTAAGGGCCGGAAGTTGAAAAGTTCGACTTAGCATGAGGCACGGAGTTCCGTGTGAATTCCAAAATTAAGTATATTTGCCCTAGAGCAATGTGAGGATGGGAAACCTTATAGAAAGGGACCCATATGTCATTTAATAAAAGACCAAGGGCATAAAGGTCTTTTAGTATCAAAAGCAAGGGCAAAATAGTAATTTTGGAAAAAGTAGAGCAAGTAAGGGCAAAATGGTAATT
>JANTPZ010154507.1:22904-43836 GCA_025593235.1 Vachellia pachyceras
ATAAATATTTTCAACCTTCAGTCTTTAAAATTCCATAATTCCTTATCCAGACCGAATTTCAACAATCGGTTGAATTTCTGGTAATCAGTGAGTTCTGCTCTATCTTTTGGGCATCTGTGAATTTTTCTGATTTTTGGTCAACTGTTTGACTTTTTGACTTTGACCTTGACTTTTTCAAATGACCAAAATGCCCTTACACTTTCTCTTAATGCCCTTTCACAGTCTAACTTTTCATAAATTCCCATTTTGCCCTTAACTTTGTTGCCCTTGATCTTTTGGTTTCTGACCCCTTGGGCACTTCCCAGGAGGTCACCCATCATGAGATTGCTCCAGGGCAAGCACGCTTAACTTAAAAAATTCTTACCGACTTCCATCCACTAGGCCAAATCTGATTATGCGACTTTCAGCCCAACAACATCAACTTTTTCCGTACTTTCTATCCGTGGATTTTAACTTGACTTTTGACTACTGGTTTGGCTTCTTTTATTCAATGACCATATCGCCCTTGGTCTTTATATTTAATGACATTTATGTCCTTGGCTTACATTATTAGTAACTTCAAAGCCTCAGGACTAATTTGACCAGGGTCTTTTTGGTCTACCAACATCTTTTCTTTTTGTACTTTTATTTTCTGTGCCTTGACTAATCTCCTAACTAACGATTTGGTCTCTATGTTAGTTTACGGAAAAAGGGTGGATATTACATTTCTCCCCCTTTAAAATAAATTTCGTCCTCAAAATTTACACATATGAGTCATCTTTTCCTCTGTCTTTCTTCCTTTCTTAACTCGTACTTACAGCCTTATAGCTGGCTTTATCGAGTTGTAACATTCCTTTCTGAACTTCAGCACTCCAATAGGGAACTTTTAAGATTCTTACTTCCCTTGGTTCTTTTGTGCTTTTATAGTTTAGAGAGATTTTTACTTTACTCTCAAAATCTCACATTATTTAGCTAGCCTCATGATCAACTATTCACAATTATACTGGAGGCTTTAAGCTTCAATCTGTGAAGCTTTCTATTATTCTTCACTTCTCACTTTATCTTTCTCTTTAACTGGCCTGATTATCACTAGTTCAGGACTTTATAGCTTTGCTCTTTACTTTCTTGCTGAAGAATTGGGAATAAGCTCATCTTGATTGACAGTCAGCTATCTATAGAAATAATCAAGGGTACTCTCTCTATACTAATTAACCATCATGAGGATGCCTTCTTATCTTAATCTTAGCCCCTAACCATCTCATTCTCCCATCCCAAAGAGCAGCATAATGCTTACAACTCTAAGCCATATCTAGAGTCGTTTTACCCTTTGGAACTTTTAGACCATTGAGTATAAGTTAAGAATAAGTTATCTATCCTCAGTGGTAGCTAATATGATAATTCCCCAAGATCAATCGTAGAAGCTAACATATCTTCTTAGGTCTTGCTCATTCCCCTTTACCTCTTTAGGACTTCTTCAGAACATTTTCTTTTTCTTATTAAATTATAATGATTTGAGCAAGTGCCAGAGAAAGGGTGGATATTACAAAAGGAAAGATTCACAGCAGATAACTACAAAAATATTCTGGCAAGAGCAAGTGCCAGAGAAAGTTACATAGGGAAACAGAAGAAGAAGCAAAAGCTAAGAGCTTGGAACTATTGACTCGGATGTGTAAATTTTGACGATGACATTTATTTTAAGGGGGAAGAAATGTAATATCCATCCTTTTGCTATAAATTGAAATAGAGGCCAAATCGATCATTATGAAATTAAATAAGGCTCAGAGACATAAAAGTACAGAAAGAGAAGATGTCAATGGACAAAAGAGACGCTGGACAATTTAGTTCTAAGTCTTTGAAATTACTAAGAATACAAGCTAGGGACATAAATGTCATTAAGTATAAAGACCAAGGGCAATATGGTCATTAAGTAAAAGGGGCCAAACCAGTAGTCAAAAGTCAAGTTAGAGGCCATATATGGAAAGTACAGAAAAAGATGAATGTGATGGGTTGAACGTATTAAAGTTACCTTGGTCTTAGTGGTTTGAATTCTTTTAAGAACTCTGCAGTTAAGCGTGATTGCCCTAGATTAATGGAAGGATAGGTGACCTCCTGGGAAGGAGCCAAAGGTCATTAAATAAAAAGGTTAAGGGCATAAAAGTTAAGGGTAAACTGGGAATTATGAAAAATTAGAAAAAGTAAGAGTAATTTGGTAAATAAGAAAAAATGTAAGGGTATTTTGGTCATTTGACAAAGTCAAAGTCAAAGTCAAAGTCAAAGAGTTGACCAAAATATCAGAAAAATTCTCAGATGCTCAAAAGATAGAGCAGAACTCATTGATTAATAGAGATTCAACATATTGTTGAAATTCGACCTACATTTCTATTTATAGAATTTTAAAGATTTAATGGCCAAAATAAATTATTTGAGGTATCAGGAGAGCTCAATCAGTTGAGTTCAGGGCATAGAAAAATAAAGTGAATTTTATAATATTTTATAAAATTATTGCCTAGTATATGATAAAGGCGAATTCCCAGAATTGAGGGAAAAAGGACCCAAAAACCCCCACAAATATAGTTTTCTTTAAAAATTAATTACAGACAATCTGGAGGACAATTTTTGGAAAAGAAAAAGAGCTAGAGTATTAGTGACAATTGTAGTAAATTTTAATGCCCTAAAAAAATTTTGCCCGTCGGAAGTATGTTTTTCAGGGGTTTTGACCGGGTAAAATAATCCTGTTGAATTTGGATAAATTCCTGGGGTATTTCTGGGATAAACATTTCTCCATATGAGTATGTGAAATATGGAGATTAAAAGAGGAATAAAACATCTCCAGAAAAGTAGAGAAAAATATACTGAAATAAAATTATGTTTACCGATACAAAAGTGTAATCCGTAGAGGTAACCGAACGGTAACTAGTTTGGTTAGTGTAAACAAACCCCAAACCATATTTTTTAGGCCCAATAAGGACACCTTTATGACAAAAAATGAGAAGTTAGCAAATGTCTAAGAGGTGGTTGAATTCTAGCCATTAGATCAAGTTGAGATTTCAAGATTAAATCTCAACCATTCAAGCATTATCACAAGATTTAATAAATCAATTTTTAGTCTTCTTCTCCAAGCCATTTTGCACGAAATAGGGAAGCAAAAATGAGAAGAGAAGATGCCATTAGAGAGCTCAAGAAGGAAACAAAAGTTTGAAGAAAACACAAGGTAAGAAGCTAAACCAACCAAACCTATACCTTTTCTTAATCCTTGCAGCCTCCTCTACCTTTTCCATGGATTAGTTTCTTGATTAAACCTCTCTTTTTCAAGATTGAAAGTTAGGGTTCTTAAGTATGAAAGTGAGAAAGAGAGGGATTTAGAGGAAATAATAGGTTGCAAAACACTCCTTGCATGATAATGAGTAGTTTGGTGTATATATTGGTTTGGTTTGGTTGTTGTATGAAATTTGAGCATGGAGTACTATTCATGCAACACTGTTTGGAACTGTTCATGAAGGAAAATGGATGATTTTATGATGCCCAATCATGTGAAATGGTTTAGGATTGAGATTTTGCATGTATGTGAAGTTAGAAGTTGAAAAATCACATTTTTCCAATTTATAGAGTAATTTTTGTGCTGCTGCAGAACAGTAAAAAGGAGTATGATGATTTTGATGATTTTAATGCTTCCAATGGCTTTAGAATGGGGTAAAAGTGAGAAATGAATTTGGGAAGCATTAGAAATCATAAGAACAAGTTTCAAAGTTTAAGGGTGCTTAAAAGAGCAATAAGGGTTATATTGCATTTTTGTAGTTTTCTTGCGAAGTTGATGGCTTGAGTTTGATGATTATATTCTTGTATGATGTTTAGAAAGAGAAAAGATCAAAGAATTTGTTGGGGAAATTCATCAAGAGAGCTTTAAAGATCAAGAAAAGCTAAAGAGACAAGGTAGCAAAACCTTCTAACTTTAAGCTTTGTTGTTTGAAAATGTGTTGAGCTATGCATGACTTGTATTGAAAATATTGATGATTGAAAGCATGAATATGTACCCTTGTTTGCTATGGCCATATGCATTTAATTGTTACATGCTGCACTTTTATGAATCACACTTATATTGAAAGTTGTCATGCAATTTTATAAAGTGTTGGAAATTTTGCTATTGAGATTTCCATAAATCTCATTATCCCCCAACCAACCATGTAGGTGCAAGCTTAAGCAAGGGTAAGAGTAAAGTTATTAGTGATTGAAGATGATGTTCTTGCTTGAGGAATTTTGCATATGATGATTAGAACTTTATGTTGGAATATTGATGTAATTATGTAATTCTAAACCACTACTTGAAAGAGTAAGTAGACAAATGCCAATACATATATGAATATATGCTAAAAATGTTAAGGAACTAAACATCCATTGCAAGAGGTTGGATTTTTAACCAAAAGAGGATTTGGTAAATTTTTTAAGAAAATGCCAAGTTTTCAAGCAAATAGTTCCAAAACCCCAAATCTGTTCTGTTTTTGGAATAGTGATGAAAAATGGAAAATGAAGCCCAAATGACTAGAAACTTTCCAGTTAAATACTACATGTCCTAAGCTTTAAAATAAGGCAAATTTTGCTAAATTTTAATGTGTAGATAAAGAGTTATGATTTTCCAAAGTTAAGAGAAAAATCTGAAAAACTGGAAAGTTACCAAATGAACAGTGATTTTTACGGATTAAACTGTATCAATTGGGTAAGTTTTGGAACCAGTGAGTATTTTTCCCCTCTAGATCACTTTATAAGCTTCAAATAGAAATTTGAACCACGCAATTTCAATTTTTTTAGAATTAGTTATGAATTTTTAAAGTTGGACCAGAAATCTGGAAATTGACCAAATGAACAGTAACACGTTTTTGAAAATTTTCAAGTTCACTTCTTTGGTGAATTTGAGTTATCCAAGGCACTAAAGTGGTTCAATAGTGATCTAATATGAAGCTTATAGGGGAAAACAAGGAGTGTTACAAAAAGTAAGGGCATTTTAGTAAATAAGAGGAAATGTGAGAGCATTTTTTTCATTTGACCAAAGTCAAGGTCAAAGTCAAAGTTGACCAAGATACCAAAAAAATTAACAGATGCTCAAAAGATAGAGAAAAATCTACTGATCAAATTGACAGAAGTCAGTTTTTCCAAATTCAACCTAGATTTCCGTCTAGAAAATTTTAATGATCAGTTAGAAAGAAATAATTATTTGAGGCATCGAAGGCCTTAAATATATGAGTTCAAGATACAGAAAAAATATGAAATTTCTAGAATTTTATAAAACTCTTACTCAGTAGACGATAAAGGTGATTTCTCGGATCAAAAGGAAAAAGATCTGTAAAACCCTTAAACAAATAGGGTTTTCTTCAAAAATTAGTTACAGACATTTCGGAAGTATTTTGAGGAAAGGAAAAGGGTAAGAGTATTAGTGTGAATTCTATAAATTTTTAATGCCCTAAAACTCAATTGCTTGTCGATAGACCCTTTTTGGTATTTCCACGGCGTAATATAACCCTGTTGAAATTTGAGGATTTCCAGGGATATTATTGGGGCAATTATTTTATCGTATGAGTTATGATATTTGGAGATTAAAAGAGGAATAAAAATGTCTTCAGAGAAATAGAATAAGTTACCGGAACAAAGCTATTTTACTGGTATAAGTTGTAACCGGATCAAGTAACCGGATTCCAATCCCATTTGGTTTGTGTAACCAAATGTGTAACCATTAGTCACAGCCATTAATGGCCACTTTATGATAAACCAATAAGAGGTGACTAAGCGTATGTGGTGGTGGAAAGTTTTGAGCCATTGGATCAAATTAAGGGTTAAGATTAAGCCACACATGTTGTAAATATGACAAGGTTGAAGGATAATTTTGGAAAAGAAAGTTTGGGACAGATTCTAAAGTCTTCTAAGCCCATTTTTCTGTCCATTTTCGTGCTCAATCTGGAGAAAAGAAAAGAGCATGGTGATGAAGAGAAAAGGAAGAGGAAAAGAATAATTCAAGCCAAAATCAAAGGTAAGTTGGTGTTTTAGCTTGATTTCTTCCTAAATAACTCATCTAAAGCCTCATTTTCACCATTTAATCAGTTTAGATTTCTCTAAAAAGGATTGAAAAGTTTGTTGTGATGAGGAGGATTTTGAGAGGAATCAAGGAAAAACAAGAATCACAAGTAGTATTAATCAACTCCACGCATGAATTTATGGCATGAAAGCCTTCACCATGGTTGCTGCATGAAATTGATGATGCATGGGAACGAATGTTTTCATGTTGTTTAATGATGAGAAGTTGATCTAGGAATGATATTATGCATGTATATGCAAAGAGATCTTGTAAAACTCCATTTTTTCCAATTTCTGTACAGTTTCGTGCAGCTGCAGTAATGAAGGGAAAGAATGTGATTTTGAGTATTTAGATGCTTCCAATGGATTTAGAAATGTGTAGGGTAAAAGTGAACCCACAATTTCGGGATCATTAGAAACAATTTTGACAAATTTAAGTGTTTCAGAACCCTTAAAATTCAAGAGGAATATTGGGAGGTTTTAGTATGTCTGAATGCAATGGTTATGGCTTAATATTGATGCAAAATATACTGTGGCATGTGTATGAGTACTAAAGTGTCAAGAAGAGTTTAAAGTGACAAGTATAAGTAGAAGCCACCTCAAGTGCTATTGGAAAATTAAAGCTCTAAGGTAGCAAAACTCCTAACTCAACACTAGTTGAAATGAAAATGATTTGTTAATTGTGCATGACTTGATGTTGAGAAATTGTGTTGAAAAGTGTATGAAATGTGACTTTGATTGCTATGGCCATATGCATGTCATTAGTTATATGATCATTTACTTTGTTCATACACTTCTTTAAAAAGTTTTGTCATGCACATATGTATAGAAGTTAGTGTGTTTTGCTATTGTGATTTCCAAAAATCTCACCCTCCCCCAACTAATCATTTTAGGTGCAAGCTTAAACAAGGGTAAGAGCAAGATAATTGATGATTGAAGGAAGCATCATGTTATGTTTTAGCTTGCTAAGTTATGTAATAATGTTGGATTTCATGTTAATGTGTTTGTATGTTTGATGTAAAGCTAAACCCCTATATGATGAAGTAGTAAAGTTATGAGAATGCATGCATAAGTGTAAGAAAATGAATTAGTAAAGTTAAGCATGCATTGGTATGGGAAAAAGAGGCTTTACAAAATTTTTAGAAAAGGGGGTTCTAAGACCCATAAAACTGACCAATCTTTATGCTATTATGAAAAATAGCAAATCAAGTTCAATTGAGCTGAAATTTTTCATATGAATAGTTCATATGGTAAGCTTTAAAATGAGTCCAAGATCACTGGATTTGAACATTTGTACAAGAAGTTATGGTTTTTCAAAGTTAAGAGAAAAACGTGGGAAAATGATAAATGACCATATGAACAACATAACTTCACGGAATAAACTGTATTGATCGGGTAAGGTTTTGGACAAATGAGTATTTTCCCTTGTAGATAAAGTTATAAAATTCATATAGAAATTGTAACCACTTGATTTCAATTTTTCTAGAATTAGTTATGAATTTTCAAAATTGGGCCAGAAATCTGTAAATTGACCAAATGAATAGTAACTTGGGAAGAAAATTTTCAATCTCACTTCTTTGGTAAATTTAAGCTATGTAAGGCTCTAAATAGGTTCAATAATGATATAATATGAAGTTAATGAGGTAAATTAAGGAGTATTACATTTGGTGGTATCAGAGCAAGATTTTGTGCTTGATTATGCATTAGTTATGCATTGTTATGCATTATGTTAAATGTTGTTGGCATGATGTTGATTGTTGATTGTTTTTGTGTCTTGTGCTTGAATAAATGTTGATTTGCATATTTTAGAATGAACAAATTTGAGTAGTCAAGCATGAGGGATAGTAGCACAGAAGTCACACAACCATATCAATATGGTACTGGGTGTGAGACATGCAATACACACACCCTAGATGTAAGTTTGTACTTAGAGGCCTCGATGAATTAGTATGATCTTTGAGAGTACGATCTAGAACCAATAAGACTAGCAGAGATGCCAGTATAAGAGGAAGATGATCCAGAACCAATGAGTCCAGTAGAGATACCAGCGCCGGAGGAAGAGTTTCTAGTAAAGAAGAGATTAAAGTGTGATACATGGCTGAGATAGCTATTGGAAGAGCCTTTTATGATTGAGCCAGAGAGGCCAATCATATTAGTATAAGATGATCCAGAACTGGAAGAGAACTCAAATATATTTCATCTGGATCAGGATCTATATGATAGTATAATCTCAAGGTTCAATCGAGATGTAGAGGTAACCAGGAGATTCCAGTTTAGATTATACATCTTTCCCAGAGGAGATAGTTTACGGGAAGTCCAAACGCCATGAATCTGATTATATAGAGCATATCTTGGAAGTAAATACCCGTGGGTTACAGAACCATACTTCTCTTCAAGGACGAATATTTTATTTAGCCTGAATAGAGAGGGCTATAGCTATCAAGAGCCCGAATAAAGAGCTTACAAAATTAACTTCTCTCTTTTGAGCTTGATCAGCTCGCAGAAGGTGTAGTAGGAACTGCGAATGGTCTTGGGTTTTGATGGTGACCATTCCAAATAAAGAGCTGTGGAAATATGCTGGGATCATGATTATAGAATTTCCTATCCTGATTTTCATGTATACTTTGAAAAGTTAGATGCTCTTATAAATGAGATGTTCCCTAATGATTGAATGGTAAAACTAATATGCGAATATAGATATGATGTTTTGAGTAGTAGAATCGTGAGCATGAAAATTAAATTGTTATATTAATCTAGTTGTTCATTTTAAAGGATTGAGAGAACAAGATGGTGAGAACACGCAGAAGTTAGAATGTAGAGGAACAATAGGGACAAAATTACCCTATGCAAGACATTCTGACAAGGTTAAATGAATAGCTACAGTTGATGGAACGACTAAAAGTAAATCAGGCTCGCCAAGAGCAAGAAAGAATTGCCAAAAGAGAGGCTATTATCCAAGTAGCTGTAGCAGCAGCCTTAGCTGCCCAGAACGAAAGGTTCCCTAGCCTCCTCCTCAACCAGAACCCCAACAGATTCCTATGCCTCCTCTAGCTCTAGTTAGGGTAGAAGATAGAGATGATGTCCACTAATGGGTTAGTAAGTTTTGCAAACATAACCCACCCATCTTTGAAGGATCCCTGGATATCCAAGTCGCAGAAAAGTGGATTACGCGGCTTGAGAAGATCTTTAATGTTATGAACTGCCTCTTAGAAATGAAAGCATGATTAGCAATCTATAAGCTATAGCAAGAGACAGATAGACGGTGGAGGAACATAGAGCTGATTCTACAGCCTAGGGACATACCCGTAACTTGGGAAATTTTTCTCTAACAATTTTATAAGAAATATTTTCCTAAGTTAGTCTAGGACGAGAAGGAAGCTGAGTTTTTAGTCCTGAAGTAGGGAGACGAAGAACTCTTTGATGAGTACTTAGTAAGATATTTGCAGTTGCCTAGGTACTCCACCTACCTCTTATAGACCCATGATGAAACTTGGAACACAGAGAGACTACTTAGGGGATTGAAACCATTTTTGAGAGAGGATAACCCCTATGAGGATCACCACTTTTAACATAGCAGTTGAGGTTTGTAGGTTGACCAAAAGTAGTCAGAATCATCATGCGCTAGCTATAGCTCCATATGCATCAGAGAGGCCAAGACCAAGAAATTCCTCTGCTGCCAGAGAGGAAAGAGATCTTTCTTTAGAAGAGGATTCAAAAGGTAGGAATGAAGAGGAACTTTTTAATAGGGCCAGTCTAGTAATTCCTGCATTGCATGTGGCCGCAGTTACGGAAATAGACCCTGCTTATCTGGCCAAAATGTATGTTATAAGTGCAGCAAGCCTAGACATTTTGCTAGAGAGTGCAAATAGGTGACAGAGGGGTCCAAACCCTAAAGCTCAGGCCAAGCCTTTGCTATCACTCAGGAAGAGGTTTGTAAGTCAACCAAGATGACACAATGTATAATAAGCATAAATAAATTTTTGTATATGCAATATTTGATATCGGCACAAGTCATTCTTTCATTTCATATAATTATCCTGGACACTTGGTTCTGACCATAAACACTTTATCTCATGATAGTGATGTGATTATCAGTCTAAATGGGTTGTCTGCTAATAATGTTTTATTTGACTAGAAAAATGAATCTTGGCAGTACCCAATGGAAAAGTGAAACCAGATACTATGATTAGACTAAGTTTTACCTCTGGGACTAAAATGGAAAGATATTTAAGGAAGGGATTTTTAGTAGTCCAGTAACATACGAGGTTATACATCCTGAGCTATCAGTGAGCTAGGATAAGAAAATAAGTCCTCTCTCTGCAACGTTATAGTGATAATCGGAAAAGAGTAGTAAGGATTGTTAGATTAGGAGATATAGCAGCTTGGCATAGAAAAGACATTGAACGAATTAGCCAAAGGAATGAATCAATATCTGAATGTTCAAGCAGTATAGTAAAAGAAATATAGCCTGAGAAAGATGACCTAAGTAGCATGAAAGGAAAAGAAAAGTTATAGAGAAGTTCTAAAGAGGCAAGAAGGAATGAGCAAGGCCTAAAAAGACATGTTGGCTCGTATGATTAGTCTTGGGGAATTATCAGACTAGCTACCACTGAGGATAAACGACTTAATCTTAACTTATGCTCGATGGTCTAAAAGTTCTAAAGAGTAAAAATAACTCCATTATCAATAGTTTCAGAGATAAGAAGAGTCGATAAGCCTATAGAAGAGCAATATAGCTCTTAAGGTTATAGGAGACCCAGTTAACAGGAAGCAGTGAGCCTTCATGGCTCGAAGCCATAAGCATTATGCTGCTCTTTGGGATAGGAGAATGAGATGACCATGGGCTATGATTAAGATAAAAAGGCTTCCTCAGGATGGTTAACGAGTATAGAGAGTACCGTTGACTATTTCTATAGATAGCCCGATTGTCAATTAAGATGAGCTCATTCCAATTCTTGAGATAAGAAAAGCAAAGTAAGTAAAGAGCACAACTGTAAGTCCTGAATGAGTTATAGTCAGGCTAGCTAAGTGCAAGATAAGTTTGAGAAGCAAAGAGTTGTTAGAGAACTTCAAGGAGCGAAGCTTAAGATCTCAAGTGTAATCCAAAGCAGATAGTATAACAAGGGATCTAAAAGTAAAGTTAAGGTTGCTTTGACCTATGAAAGCATAGAAGAACCAAGGGGATTAAGAGATCTTAGAAATTCCTTATGGAGTGTTAAAGTTCAGAAAAGAATATATTATCCCTCCAAAGTCTATTATGAGTTAAGAAAGAAAGAGAAAGAGAAAAGCTCTAGATATTGTATGAACTCACCAGGTATTACAAGAAAAAGACCTAAAGGTGAGTAAAATGTGAGGTAAGAAGTAAGATTTCCTCAGAAATTTTATTTTCGAAAAGTCATGGTCAGTTAGCAAAAGACAAGAGGTTCTAGTAAAGACAGAAATTGGCATGATCCTGAAATAGGGATCGAACGGATAAAAAGATAAAGCCAAAAAAGATGCGATAAGTCAGTAGTAATTCATGCCAATAAAAGAAGATGGCCATTGAAGTTAAAATTGGAGATCATATATCCTTGTGGGTATCTCCAATAATGAGAATTAGGTCAACCTTCAAAGCTAGAAGAGCCTAGTTAAAGAGCTATTCGAATATTTAATGATGGAACAACAATTTATTGTTTGGTCTTACCCCCAAATCTATGTCAGATATGCCAGGAATTCCCTATTTCCCAATTAAAAGTAAGATACAAATTATATTACAGAATATAATTTTAAAAGTGATATGACAAGAGTTAGTTCCAGAGTAAGTTATATGGGTAAATAGAAGAAGAAGTAAAAGTCAAGAGCTCAGAGTTATTGACTCGGATGTGTAAATTTTGAGGACGAAATTTATTTTAAGGGGGGAGAAATTTAATATCAATACTTTTACTGTTAGTGTAAATAAAGGCCAAACTGATAGTTATGAGATGAGTTAAGGCCCAAAGATAGAAAGTATAGAAAAATAGGAAGTTGATGAACCAGAAAGACAACAAGCAGTCTAGGCCTAATGTAACACTCCTTATTTTCCCCTATAAGCTTCATAATAGATCACTAATGAACCACTATTGGGCCTTGGAGAACTCAAATTGAACAAAGAAGTGAATGGAAAATTTTCAAAAACGAGTTACTATTCATTTGGTCAATTTCCAGATTTCTGGCCCAAATTTGAAAAATCATAACTAATTCTAAAAAATAAAAATTGAGTGGTTCCAATTTGTATTTGAATCTTATAAAGTGATCTACAGGGAAAAAATACTCACTAGGTCCAAAACTTACCTAATTGATACAGTTTATTCCGTGAAATGGTACTGTTCATTTGGTAACTTTTCATTTTTCCAGCCATCATATAGTAACATCATTTGGTAAACATCATTAGTAACATATTCATGAATTTCCAGCCATCAACTGTGACACCTCTTATATTTGCACCTAAGCTTTATAATAGATCACTCTTGAACCACTTTGGGCCTTAGATAACTCAAATTGACTAAAGAAGTGAACTTGAAAATTTCCAAAAATGGAGTTACTATTCATTAGTCAATTTTCCAGATTTCTGGCCCAACTTTGAAAAATCATAACTAATTCCAGAAAAATCAAAATTAAGTGGTTACAATTTCTAAATGAAGCTTATTAAGTGACCTATAGGGAAAAAAAACTCACTGGTCCAAAATACTTTCCATTTGATACAGTTAAATCCGTGAATAAGTAATGTTCAAATGGTCACTTTTCTTTTTCCAGATTTCTCCCTTAACTTTGGAAAATCATAACTCTTTATCTACACATCCAAATTTAGCAAACTTTAGATCATTTTAAAGCTTAGAATGTGTGGTATTTAACTCGAAAGTTTTAGCTCATTTGGCCTTCATTTGCTATTTTCCTTATTGCTCAAATATTTGGAAGTTTTAAGGGTTTTGGAGCCCCTTTCCCAAAACTTAACCATTTTCTTCAAAATTTGTAAAACCATTTTTACCTTAACCACTCACCTCCCATGATCACACATGTATTCATAATTATATATACATATTATCATGAAGAGGTTATAAGGGTTTACAACTAGTCCCAAGCACATGTACAAAAGATAATAATTTGTACAAGAAAGCATCTTCACAAAAACTGGGCAATTAAAATGCAACATCATGCTTTCTTTAATCCTCCATCATTTTGTCTTTACCTTTGCTTGAGTTTCATCCTAAAATGGTTAGTTGGGGAATAATGATTTATGCAAATCCCAATAGCAAAACTAACTAACAAAACTTGTGAATGTGCAAGTAATGCTTTTCAAGATGTGTGTATGATCAAGGTACATGTGACATGTTCAAACATTAGATTATCATGGCCATAGCAATCAAAGTCATATATCATAAGCATAATAACAAGTTCAAACATCATAGAATAATGCACCATTCACAACAAGTTCATAAAATGGTTTAAAAGAAGTTAGTAGTCTTGTTACCTTGTCTCTTTAATTCCCTTGAAACTTGAGTCTTTTTTGCTTACATTCCCAATGAGTTCTTTGGGTTCTTAACTTCCTAAACACCATACAATAATATACTCATAAATTTTCAGCCACTAACAAGGCAAGAAAAATCATAAAAACGCCAAATAACACATTGCTCTTTCAAGACCCTTAAAGCTTTGTAACTTGTTCTTTTTATTTCAAAAGCTTCTCAAATCCTTTTATTACTTTTACCCTACACAAATTTGCCTTCTAAAGCCATTGGAAGCATTAGAATCATCAAAATTCCACTCCCTCTATTTCTTTTGATTTTTCCAAAAAAACAGAACAAAGAAGGTTTTTAGGAGTTTTCAAACTTTGTTCATGTATGCTTGTGTATTCTTGCTTCCAAAACCACTTTCCATTCAATATATACCCCAAAATCAACTCTTCCCCATCATTACTAAAGTGGACGGCACCTCCCCCTTAACCTTAGGGTTTCAAAAATTTCTACAACAACCCAAAATAACCAACAGCCTATATCAAACTACTCTTTACTACTTAAGAAAGAAATTGCAACTTTACTACGTCTAAAACCTTCTCCTTTCCATTTTCATGTATTGAAACCCTAACTTTTCATCTTCAAAAAGAGTGCTTTGTTCAAGAAAATAATCCAAGAGAAAGGTAGTATAATTGCAAGGAGTAGGAAAATGTAAAGAGTTGGTTGCTTGAGCTTAATACCTTGAGTATGGAAGCTTTTCTTTCCTCTTCTTCCTTGCTTGAAATGGCATCAACTTGGAGCTCTTGGGAGGGAGGAAAAAGTGACGGTCATAATGGAAAAGGAGAGAAGAATTGGCTTGTTAAAGACTCTTCTTGAAACTTGTATGGTTGAGATCATTTCTTGGAAATTAAGTTTCCAACTTTGAGAGCTAGGATGGTGCCACTTGTCACTCTCTTGTGGCTTGCTTAAAGTTGAAATTAATGCTCTCAACTGCCCACTTAAGACTTAGTTAGGCTAATGGAATTGGTTACTATATGTTACTTGTTTAGTTACAATTTACCCCCTGTAAAAGTAACTTTTTCCTGATAAATTCCTTTTTACTTTTCTGGAGATATTTTCTTCCTCATTTCATCTCCCAATCTTTCTTACTTAGGTGGCTGCTTTTATTTTCCCAAAATACCACTGGAACTACCCTGCATTTTACAGGGTTCCTTTCTCCAAATGAAACACCGTAAAACGTGCTTCTAATATGCAATTTGACTTTATGGCACTAAAAATTCCTAGAATTTTCACTGATCCCCAAGCCCTTTTTCGTCCCTCAAATTGCTTCCTAGATTTTCCGTAATTAATTTTATAAGAAAATCCTTTTCCCCTGTTTTGGGTCTTTTTCTTTCCTATTTGGGAAATCACCTTTACTAGATACTGGATAGTAATTTTATTAATTACTATAAAATCCCCTTTACTTTTTCTATGCTTGGGTCTCAGACGTTTGAGGACTCCCAATACCTCAAACAATTATTTTTTGGCCATCTAAACCTTAAAAATTCCACAATTAAAAATCTAGGTCGAATCTCAAAAATCCGGGAGACTCGGTTCTAATCTGCGAGTCCCGCTCTATCTTTCAGACCTCTGTAAATTTTTTCCGGTATTTTGGTCAACAGTTGAATTTTTGACCAACTTTAACTTTTTGGTCAAATTTGACTTTTTTGTTATTTTTTGGTCAAATTACCAAAATGCCCTTATTTTTACTATTCTTTTCTAATTTCCATAATTGCCCTTGATCTTCATATCTAAAGGACATTTGTACCCTTTCACGCTTGATGACCATAACACCCTTGGTCATTTATATCCAATGACAGTTATGTCCTAAACTTATCTCACAATTACTGATTTATTAATTATCAGAAAATCATGGATATTACATCAACCATATATGAAAACTACAAAAACGCAATATTCCATTTGTTGCTCTTTCAAGACCCTTAAAACTTTGAAACTTGTTCTTATGATTTAAAATGCTTCCCAAATCTATTTCTCACCTTTACCCTACACAAATTTTCCTTCTAAAGCCATTGGAAGCATCAAAATCACCAAAATCCCACTCCCTCTATTTCTTTTATTTTTGTCGAAAACATAACACAAGAGGAAGTTTGGATTTTTCAAACTTTTCTCATACATACTTGCATATTCTTACTTCCAAATCACTTTCCATGCATCAAATAACTCAAACACAACTCTTCCATATTAATCCCCACTTGGACGGCATCTCCCCTTGACTTAGGGTTTCCAAAATTTCAACCAACAACCAAACCAAGCATATATATACATCAAAATACTCCTTAATTAATTGTGTTTTAATTAATTCCCTTGATAAGGAGGATAAGTGCCAGCCAAATTGATAAGGAGGAGAGAAGAAATGGGGTTTTAATTAATTCCCTTAAAATTGCATGAACGGTAGAGATTAAGCCTTAACTTGCAAGTTTAATCTAATGGTTGATATTGCAACACCACATCCACATGTGCTTCAATCCTATTGGCTCTCATAAAGTGACATTTAATGGCTACATATGGGGTTAAAAAATCTGATTGGAACTTGGTTGCACTAACCAAATCGGTTACCGTTTGGTTACTTCATCCGGTAAAAGTAAATTTATTCTGGTAAATTTTTCTCTACTTTTCTGTAGATGTTTTCTTCCTCTTTTAATCTCCATATTTTTCTCACTCATATGATGAAATATGTATCCCAAAAATACCCTGGAACTCATCTAAAATCAACAGGGTTATTATACCCTGTCAAAACCCCTGAAAAACGTGCTATCAGAGGACAATTTTTTTAGAGCATTGAAAATTACTATAATTTTCACTGATACTCTAGCCCTTTTCCTTTTCCCAATTTGCCCTCTAGATCATCTGTAATTAATTTTTAAAGAAAATTATATTTTCGGGGATTTCAGGTCTTTTTCCATCTGATTTGGGAATTCGCCTTTATCGTATATTGGGCAATAATTTTATAAAATACTATAAAATTCACTTTATTTTTCTATGTTCTGAACTCAATTGATTGAGGTCTCTTGATACCTCAAAATTTATTTTCTGCTTTCTGTGCTACAAAATTCTATAGACGGGAATCTAAGTTGTAACTCAAGGATTCAGTACCCACAGCGGTGATCAGTGACTTATGCTCTATCTATTGGGCATCTGTGAAATTTTTGGTTTATTGTTGACTGTTTGACTTTGACTTTATCAAATGACCATAATGCCATCACCTTTTTTCTGATTTACCAAATTACCTTACTCTATTCGTTCAAAATACCAAAATTGCCCTTGACTTTTATGCCCTTAATCTTTTTGTTTAATGACTCCTTACACTACTCCAGGGCAAGCACGCTTAACTACGGAGGTTTTATAAAATTTCACCTGATAGGCCAGGTCTGACTTTGGATTTTCCTGCCCATCGGCATCCTCTTTTTCTGTACTTTCTATCTGTGTGACTTATTTCACCTCATAATTACCAGTTTAGCCTCTATTTTAATTTGTACAAAAAGGATGGATATTATACCTAATGGATTGAATTCCAAAAGAACTTCACAGTTAAGCATGCTCGGTCTAGAGTAATGACAAGATGGGTGACTTCTGGGAAGGACCCAAATGTCATTTAAGGAAAAGATGAAAATAGAATTTTTAAAGAAGTAAGGATAAGATTGGAATTTTGAAGGGAAAGTAAGGGCAAATTACATATGCCCAAAAGATCAGTTAGGCCAAGGTACCAGAAAAATTAACAGATACCCAAAAGATAGAGAAAAATCTACTAATCAAAATGACAGAAATCAGTTTTTCTAAATTCGGCCTAGATTTCCATCTAGAGAATTTTAATGGTCAATTAGAGAGAAGTAATTATTTGAGGTATTAGGAGGCCTCAAATATCTGTGTTCAAGGTACAGAAAAATAATATGAAATTTCTAGAATTTTATAAAGCTGTTACTAAGAATAAGATAAAGGCGATTTCTCGGATCAAAAGGAAAAAGATCCGAAAAACCTTGAAACAAATTGGGTTTTCTTCAGAAATTAATTACAAACATTCCAGGAATTAATTTGAGGAAAGGAAAAGGGTTAGAGTATCAGTGTAGATTCTATAAATTTTTAATGGCCTAAAACTCAATTGCTTGTCGGTGAACTTTTTCGGTATTTTGGCAGTGTAAAATAACCCTGTTGAAATTTGAAGATTTCTAGGGATATTATTGGGGCAATTATTTTGTCATATAATTTGGTGATATTTGGAGATTAAAGGAGGAATAAAAATGTCCTCAGAAAAATAGAAAAAGTTACCGGAAGAAAGCTATTTTACCGGTATAAGTTGTAACTGGGTCAAGTAACGAGACTCCAATCCCACTTGGTTTGTGTGACCAAATGTGTAACCATTAGGTATAGCCATTAATGAACACTTTATGATTAAACAATAAGAGGTGACTAAGTGTATGTGGTGGTGGAAATTTTTGAGCCATTGGAACAAATTAAGGGTTAAGATTAAGCCACACGTGTTGTAAATATGGCAAGGTTGAAGGGCAATTTTAGAAAAGAAAGTTTGGGACAGATTCTAAAGTCTTCTAAGCCCATTATTCTGTCCATTGTTGTGCTCAAACTGGTGAAAAGAAAAGAGCATGGTGGTGAAGAGAAAAGGAAGAGGAAGAGAAGAATTCAAGCCAAAATTAAAGGTAAGTTGGTGTTTTAGCTTGATTTCTTCCTAAATAACTCATCTAAAGCCTCCTTTTCACCATTTAATTGGTTTAGATTTCTCTAAAAAGGATTGAGAAGTCTGTTTTTGATGATGAGAATTTTGAGAGGAATCAAGAAAAAACAAGAATCACAAGTAACAAGTGGTATTAATAAACTCCATACATGATTTATTGCATGTTGATGCATAGTTTGAGTTCATTTAAGGTTGAAATGAATTTATGGCAAGAAACCCTTCTCCATAGTTGCTGCACAAAATGGATGATGTGTGGGAATGAATGTTTTCATGTTGTTTAATGATGAGAAGTTGATCTAGGAATGAGATTATACATGTATATATGCAAAGAGATCTTGCAAATTTTGTGCAACTACAGTAATGAAGGGAAAGAGTGTGATTTTGAGTATTTTAACCCTTCCAATGGATTTAGAAGGCAAAGTTGTGTAGGGTAAAAGTGAACCCACAATTTTGAAAGCATTAGAAACAATTTTGAAAAGTTAAGGGTTTAAGAACCCTTAAGATTCAAGAGGAATATTGGGAGGTTTTAGTATGTTTGAATGTAATGGTTATGGCTTAATATTGATGCCAAATTTACTATGACATGTGTAGGAGTACTAAAGTGTCAAGAAGAGTTCAAAGTGACAAGTATAAGTAGAAGCCACCTCAAGTGCCATTGGAAAATTAAAGCTCCAAGATAGCAAAACTCCTAACTCAACACTAGTTTGAAATCAAAAATGCTTTGTTAATTGTGCATGACTTGATGTTGAGAAATTTTGTTGCAAAGTGTATGAAATGTGACTTTGATTGCTATGGCCATATGCATATCAGTAGTTATATGATCATTTACTTTGTTCATACAATTCTTTATAAAGTTTTGTTATGCACATTTGTATAGAAGTTAATGTGTTTTGCTATTGGGATTTCTAAAAATCTCACCCTCCCCCAACTAATCATTTTAGGTGCAAGTTTAAGCAAGCGTAAGAACAAGATGATTGATGATTGAAGGAAGCATCATGTTATGTTTTATCTTGCTAAGTTATGTAATAATGTTGGATTTCATGTTAATGTGTTTGTATGTTTGATGTAAAGGTAAACCACTACATGATGAAATAGTAAAGTTATGAGGATGCATACATAATCATAAGCAAATGAATTAGTAAATTTAAGCATACATTAGTATGGCAAAAAGAGGCTTTACAAAATTGTTAGAAAAGAAAGTTTTAAGAAAAGGGGGTTCTAAGACCCTTAAAACTGCCCAATCTTTAAGCTATTATGAAAAATATAAAATCAAGTTTAATTGAGCTGAAATTTTTTAGAAAAATAGGTCATATGTTAAGCTTTAAAATTAATCCTAGATCACTGGATTTGGACATACATTTGTGTAAGAAGTTATGGTTTTCAAAGTTAAGAGAAAAATCTGGGAAATTGAAAAATGACCATATGAACAATGTATCTTCACGAAATAAATTGTATTGATTGGGCAAGGTTTGGTCAAATGAGTATTTTTCCCTTGTGGATAAGGTTATAAACTTCATATAGAAATTGTAACCACTTGATTTTGATTTTTCTAGAATTAGTTATTAATTTTCAAAGTTGGGCTAGAAATCTGTAAAATTGACCAAATGAATAGTAACTTGGGAAGAAAATTTTCAATCTCACTTCTTTGGTAAATTTAAGCTATGTAAGGCCCTAAAGTGGTTTAATAATGATATAATATGAAGCTAATGAGGTAAATTAAGGAGTATTACAAGTTTCAAGCCATGAAAGCCATAAAAACTCAACAACTCTCCTATTGGAATTTTTACAAACCCTAGACTTATAAACATGCTCAAATGGTTTCCAATGCTTCCCAAAACTTTTCTCACTTTCACCCTACACAATTTTTCATTCTAAAGCTAATGGAAGCATCAAAATCACACTCCTCCTACTGATTCCAAGACTGGCAGAAAAATCATAACAAATGAGGATATTGTGATTTTTCAAACTTTCATCACATATAATGACATATTCTTGATCCCAAGTCACTTCTGATGTATTATTTAACTCAAAAACACAGCTTTCTCATCAAATCACAATTTGGATAGCACCTCCCCTAGGGTTCTTGATTTCCCAAAATTCATACAATCAAGCAACCAAAGCAATATATACATCAATCAACTCCTTATCATGCAAGGAGTGATTTGCAACCAATCTTTTCCTTTAAATCCCTCTCTTTCTCATTTTCAATCTCAGGAACCCTAACTTTCAATCTTCATAAAGAGAGGGTTAATCAAGAATCTAATCCATTAGAAGTATATAGGAGGTTGCAAGGATCAAGAAAAGATATAGGTTTGTGTGGTAAAGCTTCTTACCAAAATCACTTTAAGTCAACACTTCAAGTATTGACTGAAAGTATTACCAACACTCGAGCACTAAATTTCAGCACTCAAGTGTTGACCATTTTTCTCAACACTGTCAGATAACACTTCCAGCATTGGCTAATAGCATAGCCAACACTCGAGCACTGCATTTGCAACACTCGAGTGTTGAGACTTTTGACAGTGCTGTCAAGTAATACTTCAAGTGAAAGCTTCCAGCAGAGACAACACTCGAGCACAGATTTCCAGCACTCGAGTGTTGTGGCTTAACTCTCAACACTGGAAGCCAACACTGCAAGTATTGTCTGCCAGCATAGCTAACACTCGAGTACCAGCTT